>JAQZBX010000572.1:0-103963 GCA_029593785.1 Cabassous unicinctus | reverse complement strand
GGGAATATTTTTCCATTTATTTAAGTCTTCTTTGATTTCCTTTAACAGTGTTGTGTAGGTTTCTGTATATAAGTCCTTTATATCTTTAGTTAAATTTATTCCTAGGTATTTCATTCTTTTAGGTACTATTGTAAATGATATTTTTTTCTTGATTTCCTCCTCAGATTTCTCATTATTGGTGTACTGAAATACTACTGATTTTTGAGCATTGATCTTGTAGCCTGCAACATTACTGAATTCCTTTATAAGTTCTAGAAGCTTTGTTGTAGATTTCTCAGGGCTTTCCTCTAAATTATCATTCTTGTTGGCATATAATTTTTCAAAGTATCCCCTTATGATACTGTTTATTTCTGTGGGGAAAGTAGTGCTATCCCCTTGCTCATTCTTTATTTTGTGTATTTGCATCATTCTCTCTTTTTCTTTGTTAGTCTGGCTAAGGGTTTGCCAATTTTATTGATATTCTTGAAGAAACAGCTTTTCGTTTTGTTTATTGTTTCTAATACTTTCTTCTTCTCTATTTCATTTAGTTCTTCTATAATCTTTGTTATTTCCTTCTTTTTACTTCCTTTTGGTTTAGTTTGTTGTTGTTTTTCCAGTTCCTCCAAGTGTGCATTTATGTCTTCAATTTTAGCTCTTTCTACCTTTTTAATATATGTATTTATGGATATGAACTTCCCTCTCAGGACTGCTTTTGCTGCATCCCATATGTTTTTATATGTTGTGTTGTCATTTTCATTAGTTTCAAAGTAGTTACTGATTTCTTTTGAGATTTCCTCCTTGACCCACTGTTTGTCTAAGAGTGTGTTGTTTAACTTCCATATCCTTGTGCCTAACCTGTTTCTCTGGCCCTTAGTGATTTCCAATTTCATTCTGTTGTGGTCAGAGAAATTACTTTGTATAATCTCAATCTTTCTGAATTCATTGAGAGTTCTTCTGTGGCCTAGCATGTGGACTATCTTGGAGTATGATCCATATGCACTCAAGAAGATTTGTAAATCCTGCTGTATTTGGGTGTAGTGTTCTGTATATGTCTATTAAGTTCAGGTCATCTAATGTATTGTTGAGAGCCTTTGTTTCTTTATTGATTCTCTGTCTAGATGTTGTGTCTAATGATGATAATGGTGTATTAAAGTCCCCCACTATAATCGTAGAGGCATTTATTTCTCCACTTAGTTTTTCCAGAGTTTGCGTCATGTATTTTGGGACACCCCAATTAGGTGCATAAATGTTTGTGATTGTTCTCTCTTCTTGAGAGATTACCCCTTTTACTAATATATAGTGTCCATCTTTGTCTCTTACAATAGTTTTGCTTTTAAAGTCTATTTTGTCTGATATTAGAAAAGCTACTCCTGCCCTTTTCTGGCTATTGTTAGCTTGTAAAATTGTTTTCCAGCCATTCACTTTCAGTCTCCTTGAATCCCTGGGTCGAAGGTGGGTTTCTTGTAGACAACATATAGATGGATCATATTTCCTTATCTATTCTGCCAATCTGTTTCTCTTGATAGGTGAATTTAGTCCTTTAACATTCAGTGTTATTACTCATAGCGAATTTCTTACTTCAGCCATTTTTTCTTTGGGTTAATGTATGCCAAGTATTGTTTTGTTTCTGTTTTTGTCTTTTTAATTGCTTTTAAACTCTCCTCCAATTCTCTCTCCCTTGATTTTCCCTTTCAATTTGTAGAACTTCCTTTAGTATTTCTTGAAGTACAGATTTTTTTTTGACATACTCTCTTACTTTCTATTTATCTGTGAATATTTTGAACTCGCCATCATTTTTGAATGCCAATTTTGCTGGATAGAGAATTCGTGGCTGGAAGTATTTTTCTTTTAGTATTTTGACTATGTCATACCACTGTATTATTTCCTCCATGGTTTCAGCTGAGAAATCAGCAATTAATGTTATTGTGCTTCCCTTGTATGTGATGGTTCTTTTTTCTCTTGGTGCCTTGAGTATATTCTCTTTGTCTTGAGCATTGAACATTTTGACAAGTATATGTCTTGGAGTTGGCCTGTTGGGATTTATACTGTTTGGGGTGTGCTGTGCTTCCTGATTCTGCACATTCATCTCTCTCAATAGATTTAGGAAATTTTCAGCCATTATGTCCTTCAACACTCCTTCTGTTCCCTTTCCCTTCTCTTCTCCTTCTGGGATGCCCATAATGCATATGTTTGTGAATTTTGTGTTGTCGGTTAATTCCCTGAGTCCCTGCTGGATTTTTTCTATCTTTTTGTCTATCTCTTCTATATCTGTTTGATTTCAGATGAATTGTCTTCCACATCATTAATTCTTTCTTCTGCCTGTTCAAATCTGCTGTTATGTGTCTCCAGTTTCTTTTTGATTTCTTGGATTGTGCCATTGATCACCATTTTATCCATTATCTTTTTTGGTATGTTTACAATTTCTTCAGACTGTTCTCCCAGTGTCTTCTTTATATTCTTAATCTCTTCATTCAATTCTTTAATTTGGTCCATGATATTTGTTTGGAAAGCTTTGATTAGTTGTTTGATGTTCTGCATCACTTCCTGGTTTTTAGTTTGTTCCTTTGACTGGTCCATGTCTTCCTGTTTATCAGTGTGGTTTGCAAATTTTTGTTGCCCTCTAGTCATCATTTTATCTTGATGGATTTATTCAGTTGATTAGCTTCTCTCTCTGCTCTAGAGTTTTATTTAGCTGGTGGTTCTGTGTGTGTCTTATGTTTTCTCTTTGATTCATTTTCTTCTTTTTTATTTCCTTGCTTCTTTCTATGTTCCCTTGAAGGCAAAATATTAGGGCCAGGGGAATCGAAAGATGTGAGAAAGGAAGAAGGATAAAAGTAATATTGATAAAAGTTAGAAGAAGGGCTAAATAAGACTTAATGAAATGAATATTTAACTCATGTAGGCAGTGTAGAGTAATAGGAAAAAAAGTGGAGTACCTACAATGGACTGGGTAACCGAATAGAGTAATATATATATAATGATTTAGAAGGCTAGAATTATGAGGAGGGAGAGAAACAGTGAAGAAAGGGCTGAAAGGAAAGAGTTAATATTAATAAAAAAAAAGAAGGAAACAAAATAGATAGAACAGAAATTGACACCCTTTGGTTGTGGGATATGAAAAAATGTGGTATATAACAGCCACAACAGAAAGCAGAAGGCAGAAAGTTGAAGGAAGGATAAGAGATAATTTGGAATACAAAATCAATATAGACAGAGAATGGGAAATTACTGAAGAAGAAGTACAGCAAAGAAGAGACCAGCCAGCAGCTCCTAATTAATAAAAAATGAAAGAAAAGAGAAAGGGGTGAGGAAAGAGGAAAGAAAAGCAAGAGACAATGAATAAACAGAGAAAAACCAAACAGCCACACAGGCAAGCAGTCAGACAAAGCTAAGGCGGATCACTGTTCCACTAGGGTCTCCGTGGATCCTCTCAGCCTGCTTGTGTCTATCAATCAATTTCCCCACAGGGTTCTATATGCAAGTCCTGAAGCAGCTTTTAGCTCTTAAAGTAAATTAAAAAGAATTTATTTTTCATTTATTAAAGTGAGTGTCTCTTTTTTTTTTAGCGAAATACAGAACCAAAAATAAGTCCTCCTCTAGACCACCCTCTCATGGAGGGGACCCTAACTGGGCTTGTGGAAACTAATCAAGCACTTCCCACTTCCTGGACTCCCCAGGAGTGCTGAAGCTCTGATGCTTGTCAGTGCAGAATGCTAAAAACGGCCGACTAGCCCCTTCTGGATCCGAGCCCCAGCGTCACTGGGCTGCTGATAAATCAGGTTTCCTCAGCAGATTCGCCTCTCCCCTCAGCCTGGTGCTGCTTCAAGCTGGCTTATCTGCTCCCCAAAGCTATGAGGGGGTCCAGGCACCCAAATTGATGGCTAAAACATCCCCTCCCTGTCCTCTGCCAGAACCCTTCCTCTCTCGGAGAGTGCTCCCTCTCCCCAGCTCTGCGGGTCCTGGAGTTTATCCCTGGACAGCTAGGCAAATCAACTCTCTCAGCAGATTCACCCCTCCCCTCCACCGCGTGCCAATTCACTGGAGGTCTTTTGTTCGCCTAAGCTGCAAGAGGCTCCAGACAGCCAAATCCCCAGAAAGTAAAGCTCTCACCACTTTGCCAGAGCCCTCCCCTCTCAGAGAATGCCCCCTCCCACCGGGCCCTGTCACCTGGTTGCCGGTCCTTAATTCTTGGCTCCAACCGGCTTTTTTTTTTCCCCCTAATTGTGGGGCTCAGCCGACTGTGTTAACCACCACAGGCAGGCTTAAAACTTGCAAATCTCTACCGTTCAGGCCACACCATTGATCTGCACAGATAGATGTCCCAAGCTTCTCACTCCATGTGCCCACAGCACAGACCCCCATGCAGGACCCCGTCTACAATCCACCATGTTTTGGGAGCTCTCCGCAAGTGCCCTCCTAAACCAATGCCATCTTGCCTCCTCTCTACAATTTTATTTATATAATTATCTGAATATTATCACAAACTTAACATTTAATTTCTAACTTATCATAACTTGTAGGATAATTTAGTCTTTTTTTCTCTACATTAAAAATGACACAGGGAAGCAGATGTGACTCAAGCAATTGGGCTCTTGTCTACCATATAGGAGGTCCAGGGTTCGATTCCCAGGGCTTCCTGGTGAAAGGCAAGCTGGCCTGTGTGGTGAGCTTGTTTGAGTGGAGAGCTGGCCCATGCAGAGTGCTGGCCCACATGGAGTGCTGGCCTACACAAACAGCTAGTGCAAGATGATGAAACAGAAAGAGAAAGAGAAGATAGATAATAAGACAACAGGGAGCTGAGGGGGCACAAGAGATTGGGCACCTTTCTCCACTATGGAAGGTCCCAGAAATGGTTCGAAGTGCTGCCTAAAGAGAAGAGAAGCAGACACAGAAGAACACACAGAGAGCAGAGAGTGAGCACAAAACAATGGTGGGGGGGGATAAATAAATAAATCTTTAAAAAAAGGATACAACATGCAATGCCAATATTTATCCCCAAAATACTAGAAGGGTCTCCATTCCTGTATTAATATTGACTCATTCATTATTTTCTCCACTATATTGAATGGCAAATGAGTTCCCTTACATATTTAATGCCTAACAATATAGAAACTTGGTTGCTTAGAAAATTATGACACAAATTTGAAAATATTCAATCATTTAATTTGACATGGTGAACCTATGTATTATCTTCTCCTATATCATTTTTTTTTTGTTATTTCTAGTTCATTTGGACTATTTTCTAAACATAATCTAACAAGATGCCTGAGTGATTTTGGTATGTGCAGTTAACTATTTTGGGATTCCCATGTTTTTTTTTTATTTCTGTATGTTAGTATAAACGGGACTCACTGGGATATGGAGACTGATGATTGCAAGCTGAAAATTTATTGGAGGAGTTCTCTCAGCAGTGGGTGTCTGAAGAATAGACTTAGCCTGCCCCTGGAAGGGGTTATGAATTTATACAGTACTTCAGAACGTGAGGAAATGTTAATCAGCATGAGGGGGTTAGGATTTCGGTATGAATTAGGGACTAATAGGGGACCATAGTAGTGTATTCTTTTCCTTGTAATGGGGTAATGGGCTAGGGAGTAATGTATTCTTGGAATGTAAGAGGGCCTGATGGAGCCTTGGTCAGGAGGGAGTGGAGATTCTTGTTTTGCTCTGCTCCATTGCCTTAGTTCTTGTGAGGAGATGGTTGATTGCATTTATGCACATAGGCTATGGTTTGTTCAATCAGTCATGTAGGTCATGGATTGGGGTTGCCTTTCTTTATGTCACAGTCTTTTAATCCTAAATTGTGAATCTTGTAATAGGAACCTCTAACACTGTACTTTTCCTCACTCACTTTTCCCATTTCTTTTCTGAAGTATTCCTGTGAATCCATTTTATTCTGTGTCAAAACTGCTTATTTGACCAGTTTTTATTATAAGCTCTTTTTTTTTTTTGGTTTGTTTTCTCTTTCAGATATTCTGTTACTTGTAATTTATTTTGATAATTTACAACTATTTTCCTGTAAATGTCCTGTGTCTTTGTCATTTCTCTTGTGATGTGTGCTTTTACAGAAATCACTTTTAGCCCTTTTGCCCTTCTATAGAGTCTGAAATAGTGTAGTGTGTGAATACCCAGTCTTTAAAGCAGACTGGAGGAATTCAAAACTGGGCTCCATTATTCATTTACTCTATAATATTGGGCAAATTAATTACCCATCTCTACAACATTTTTCTCCACTGTAAAAGTGAAATAATGCTTGGGCCCATTTCTTAGGAGAATTTTAATTACAATTTGAGTTTGTACACCTAAGATGCATAGAACAGCATCTGGAAAATTATAAGTGAATGTCATCTTTTTTATATTTCCTTCTACAGAGGAGATCATTGAGGTATTATTTCAAAAGGATATTAACAAAGGTCATTTTGTCTGAGGTACTGAGGTACTAGAGCCAATGTCTGAGCATTGGCTGTAAATATTTGGTAAAAATTTGGAATAGGGGATTGGTTGAAATGAAAACAATTGTGCAAGTGAATCAAATGTGAGGTTGGGAGAAATTTTGGAGAGATTTTGCAGAAATAGTGGATGTTACTTAACCCCATATAGTTAGCCATTATCTTTTAAGTTACTGCTTGTGAAAGAGAAGCAAGATACGCATCCCCAACATTCACAAATTTGAATTTTTACTTCCCAACACATTTTTTTAATAGACTATCTTCCTCTTCAGCATTTTCTAAATTTTATTACCTAATAATGTTCTCTCTAAATTTTGTCTTTTTTAGTTTGCCAACTCAAAACTTTGGGGGAAGAGCATTAGTTATTATATCTAATATTATGTGTACCCTTGTCTGTGCAGTAAGAAAGCAAAGGACTTTTCAACACACTCTTTTTCCCATGATGCATGGGAAGGTAATGTATCTTTTACTGATCACCCTAATAAAATTTGATAGAGAAACAGTTAAACCCAGACAATCTAATTAACTCCAGAATATTGCTGTTAATGACTGCTCTTTCCCCTCATTCACTCAATATGCCTATTTCCTCCAGTTAAACAAAGTGTCAGTTAATATATTCAAACTCTGAGTAGACATGTAGAAAAACTTACTATTTGTACTGTGTCCTGTTTTTGTCACCTTTGTTTGAGTACAAAACTTTTTCTACAATAAATCTCCAGGGAACTTTTTTGTAGAAATTAAGTTAGAAAATATGAAATGGAGCCATCCGTTCAGAATAAGGTTTCTAATTTTTTTATTTTTAAAGATGCTTTAGATTGCATAAATATTGCATAAAGATGTAGAGGATTCATTAGTGTGGTACATTTGCTACAATTGATGAACACATATTGACGCATTGCTACTAATTGTGGACTATAGTTTACATTATAGTTTACACTCTGACCTGCACAATTTTATAGGTTATGACAAAATGTATAATGGCCTGTATCTGTCACTGCAATTTTTATACAGGAGGGCCACAGACTCTTTGGAGGGAATGGAGAGCCAGGAGTTTCTGGACAGAATATTATTGCATGTAATTGACTTATCATGTCATCCTATATATTGCTCACACTTTACAAAACTGAGATGATTCCTGTGATATATCTTTTTGCCACAGTGATCCATAATACAAAAAGAAGTTATCAATCTTTTTCACTAATTTCAGAGATAAAAGTCTTAGTACAGTAAGATCTCCATTGTGTGTTATGAGTTAATCACCTTTATATCTAAAATGGTACTAGTTATGTAGTATCAAATGGAGGAAATAATAGGTTGAATCATTTTATTTGTCTTATTGTTGAGATGATCTCATGCAGCCTCTCCCATATTTTATAGTTCTTATTTTGTCAAGGTAAAGATTATAACCCTATTTTTTCAAACTCTTTGTAATTTGGAAACATACATAATTCAAATTTGCAAATTAAGAGGGATACTGTTTAATTCATGTCCAAAGAACAATTTTGTTTTATGAATTTCAATGCAAATAAACATGTATCTTTAAAATTGTGGAATGACACGATATAGAAGAGAAAAAGTGGAGCTATATCTTTATATTGCCCAAAGGAAAAAAAAATCAAGTTAGAATTATATATTCAATGAAAATAACTTTCTAAAATAAAGATAATATTGACTTTTTTTGCTTTATTTTCTACATTTAATAATTGAAAATATAAACAATTAAAAATGAAAAGGTAAACACAGATGAATAAATATATACATTTCTCTGTTAAATATAATGGATAAATATAAAATTTTTTTGATTCAAACAATATGTTACACAATATATTTGGTTCATAAAAATGCATTCATACAGTATTTGTCCTTTTGTGTCAGGCTTGCTTTGCTCAACATAATGTTCTCCAGGTTCATCCATGTTGTCATATATTTTATGACTTAATTTCTTGTTAGAGCTGCATAATATTCCATCATGTAATTAGACCACAGTTTGTTTATCTATTTATCTATTGATGGACAACTGGGTTGTTTCCAACTTTTGGCAATGGTGAATAATGTTGCTATGAACATCGGTGTGCAGCTGTCTGTTCATGTCACTGTTCTCAATTCTTCTGGGTATATACCCAGAAGTGGTATTGCAGGATCACATGGCAAGTCTATATTCAACTTCTTTAGGAACTGCCAAACAGTTCCCAATAGTGGCTCTACCATTCTGCATTTCCCCCAGCAACGAAGAAGTGTTCCTATCTCTCCACATCCTCTCCAACACTTGTAGTTCTCTGTCTTTTTAATAGTGGCCATTCTGATAGGTGTGAAATGATATCTTATTGTAAATTTGATTTGCATTTCCATAATCATGAGTGATGTTGAGCATTTCATCATGTGTTTTTTTTGCTATTTGTATTTCATTTTTGGAGAAATGTCTGAGTCTTTTGCCCATTTTTTAATTGGGTCATTTGTCTTTTTATTTTTGAGTTGTAAAATCTCTTTATATATGCTGGATATTAAACCCTTATCAGATATGTGATTTCCAAATATTTTTTCCCATTGAGTTGGCTGCATTTTCACCCTTCTGACAAAGTCCTGTGAGGTTCAAATGTGTTTAATTTTGAGGAGGTCCCATTTATCTATTTTTTCTTTTGTTGCACATGCTTTGGGTGTAAGGTCCAAGAAACCACCACCTACTACAAAGTCTTGAAGTTGTTTCCCTACATTTCCTTCTAGGAGTTTTATGGTCCTGGATTTTATATTTAGATCTTTGATCCATTTTGAGTTGATTTTTGTATAGGTGGTGAGATGGGGGTCATCATTCATTCTTTTGTTTTTAGATATCCAGTTCTCCCAACACCATTTGTTGAAGAAACTGTTTTTTTCCCCATTAACGGGGGTTGGTAGGTTTGTCAAAAACCAGTTGACTGTATAGGTGAGGGTTTATTTCTCGGTTCTCAATTCTATTCCACTGATCGATATGTTTATCTTTATGCCAGTACCATGATGTTTTGACCACTATAGCTTTGTAATATGTTTCAAGACCAGGCAGTGAAATTCCTCCCACGTTGCTCTTCTATTTTAGAATGATTTTGGCTATTCAGTGCACTTA
Source organism: Cabassous unicinctus (assembly GCA_029593785.1). NCBI lineage: Eukaryota > Metazoa > Chordata > Mammalia > Cingulata > Chlamyphoridae > Cabassous > Cabassous unicinctus. The sequence continues at coordinate 94,441 of JAQZBX010000572.1, read as the reverse complement.
CCCTTCCAGCTGAACTTGGTAATTGCCTTCTCTAATTCTGTAAAATAAGCTGTTGGGATTTTGATTGGTATTGCATTGAATCTATAAATCATTTTTGTTAAGATTGTCATCATCGTGATATTTATTCTTCTAATCCATGAACATGGAATGTGTTTCCATTTGTTTGGGCCTTTTTAAATTTCTTTTAGCATTGTTTTGTAGTTTTCTGCATATAGGTCCTGTACTTCTTTGGTTAAATTAACTCCTAGGTATTTGAGTTTTTTGTTGCTTTTGAAGATGGAATTTTTCCCCTGATTTCCTCCTCAGGTTGTTCAGTACTAGTGTATAAAAACATTACTGATTTTTCATATTGATCTTGTATCCTGCCACTTTGCTGAACTCATTTATGATTTCAAGTAACTTTGTCATGGATACTTCAGGAATTTCTAAGTACAGGATCATGTCATCCACAAACAGTGATAACTTTACTTCCTCTTTTCCTATTTGGATGCTTTTAATTTTTTTTCTTGTCTAATTGCCCTAGCTAGAACTTTTAGTATTATGTTGAATAACAATGGTGAGAGTGGGCATCCTTTTCTTGTTCTCAATCTTAGAGGGAAAGCTTTCAACCTTTCCCCATTGAGTATGATGTTGGCTGTGGGTTTTTCATATATGCCTGTTATCATATTGAGGAATTTTCCTTTTATCCCTATCTTTTGAAGTGTTTCTATCAAAAAAGGATCGTGGATTTTGTCAAATGCCTTTTCTGCATCTGTTGAGATGATGATGTTAATGTGGTGTATTACATTGATTGATTTTCTTATGTTGAACCAGCCTTGCATACCAGGAAAAAAATCCCACTTGATCATGATGTATAAGTCTTCTGCTATGCTGTTGGATTTGATTTGCAAGTAGTTTGCTGAGAATTTTTGCATTCTGTTCATTAGAGAGATTGGTCTGTAATTTTCTTTCCTTGTAGATTCTTTATCTGGCTTTGTTATTAGGGTGATATTGGCTTCATAAAATGTGTTGGGTAATTTTTCCACCCCTTGAATTTTTTGGAAGAGTTTAAACTGGATTGGTTTTAATTCTTTCCGAAATGCTTGGTAGAATTCACCTGTGAAAACATTTGGTCCTGGACTTTTCTTTGCTGGGAGATTTTTGATGATGGATTCAATGTCCTTAAATGTTATTGGTTTATTAAGTTCTTGTATTTCTTGTAACATCAGTGTAGGTTGTTTGTGCATTTCTAGAAATTTGTCCATTTCATCTAGGTTGTCTAGTTTGTTAGCTAAATTTCTCATATTATCCTCTTATGATTCTTTTTATTTCTGTGAGGTCATTTGTAACTTCCCCCCTTTCATTTTTTATTATTTTTATTTGCATCTTCTCTCTTTTTTTCTTTGTTAGTCTAGGTAGGCTTTGTCAATTTTTTTGATCTTCTCAAAGAACCAGCTTTTGATTTTGTTGATTTCTCTATTGTTTTTCTGTTCTCATTATCATTTATTTCTGCTCTAATCTTTATTATTTCTTTTCTTCCGCTTGCTTTTGCATTGTTTGCTGTGCTTTTCTAGTTTCTCTAGTTGCTCAGTTAAATCTTTGAGGTTAGCTCTGTCTTGTTTTTTAATATAGGCATTTAGGGCTATAAATTTCCCTCTCAAGACTGCCATCACTGTATCCCATAAGTTTTGATACTTTGTGTTCTAGTTTTCATTTGTCTCAATATATTCACTGATTTCACTTGCAATTTCTTCTTTGATCCACAAATTATTTAGGAGTGTGTTGTTCAGTCTCCACACATTCGTGAATTTTACTTTTTTCCTGTCTATTATTGATTTCTAGTTTCAATCCATGATGATCTGAGAAGGTGCTTTGTATAATTTCAATCTTTTTATATTTATTGAGAGCTGAATTGTGACCTAACCTGTGGTCTATCCTGGAGAAAGATCCATGGGGACTTGAGAAGAATGTATAACCCACTGAGTTTGGATGCAATGTTCTGTATATGTTTGTTAGGTCTAAGTTGTTTATCATATTGTTTAAGTTCTCTGTTTCCTTGTTGATCTTCTATCTTGTTGTTCTATCTAATGATGTGAGTATGGTGTTAAAGTCTCCAACGATTATTGTAGAAATGTCTATTTCTCCCTTCAGTTTTGCCAGAGTTTGTCTCATATATTTTGGGGCACCCTGGTTTGGTGCATAGATATTTATGACTGTTATAGCTTCCTGATGGATCATCCCCTTTATTAATATATAATGGCCTTTTGTATCTCTTATAACTTTTTTGCATTTAAAGTCTGTTTTGTCTGATATTAGAATAGTTACCACAGCTCTTTTCTGGTTACTGTTTGTGTGGAGTATATTTTTCCAACCTTTCACTTTCAGTCAGTTTGTATCCCTGGTTCTAAGGTGAATTTCTTGTAAGCAGCATATGGATGGCTCATGTTTTTTTATCCATTCTATCAGCCTGTATCTTTTGATTGGGGAGTTTAATCCATTCACATTCAATGATATTACTGTATATTCACTATTTACTTCCTCCATTTTATTCTTTGGTTTTCATGTGTCAACTTGTTTTTGTCTCTCTTTTTACTCTTTTGGTTATCCTTTCTGCTACTCTTTCTTCTATACTCTCCTCCAGGTCTCTCTCTCCTGTGTTTTTCTTTCAGGTTCTAAGGCGTCCTTTAATATTTCCTGCAAAGATGGATTCTTTTTTTCAAACTCTCTTAGTTTCTGTTTGTTTGTGAATATTTTATACTCACCTTCATGTTTGTAGGACAGTTTTACTGGATAAAGAATTCTCACCTGGCAGTTTTTCTCTTTCAGTTTTCTAATTGTATCATGCCACTGTCTTCTCACCTCCATGGTTTCTGAAGTGAAATCTGCACTAAGTTTTTCTGGACATCCCTTGTATGTGATCGTGTGCTTTTCTCTTGCGGCTCTGAGAATTTTCTCTTTATCTTTGACATTTGACATTCTGAGTAGTATGTGTCTTCACATAGGTCTATTTGGATTTATTTTGATTGGGGTACGGTGTGCTTCTTGGACATGTAAGTTCATTTCTTTCATGAGAGTTGGGAAATTTTCAGCTATTATTTCCTCAAATACTCTTTCTGCCCCCTTTCCCTTCTCTTCCCTTTCTTGAACTCCCATGACAAGTATGTTGTTCTATTTTGTGTTGTCATTCAACTCTTGGAGCCCCTGCTCAATTTTTTCCCTTCTTTTTTCTCTCTGTTCTTTTCTCTCTTCAATTTTAGCTGCTCTGTTTTCAGTATTACTTATTCTTTCTTCTATCATTTTGAGTCTGCTGTTGTATGCCTCAAATGTGTTTTTGACCTCATTTATTGCGTTTTTCATTCCCTTGTACTCCATTATTTTTCTGTTCAGCATTTCAAATTGTTCTTTGTGTTCACTCAATGCCTTCTTGATATCATTCATCTCTTTAACTATATTGTCATTCAACTCATTAATTTGATTTTGGAAATTTGTCCTCATCTCACTGATTAGTTCTCTCAAATTCTGCATCTCTTCTGAAACTTTGATGTATTCCTTTTCTTGGGCCATGTCTTCTATTTTCTTAATATGGCTCATAATTTTTTGTTGGTGTTTAGGCATCTGGTTAGGATGTAGTTTACTCAAATGCTCAATCTCTTTCTCTTTTATAGGGATTTAGTGGCAGGAGGCTGTGAATTAAAACAGCTCTTTGATATTTGGCTCAACCTGGATTGTTAGGATTGTCCTGCTGGTTGCTCAAAAGGCACTGGACCCAGTAATTGGTTGTAGAGTCACTTCCTAGGGCCTTGGGCAGGGAGAATATAGAGACCAGGAAAAGCCTCTCCTACTTGTTTATAATTTTCTTATGTGCACTTCCTTGGTCTGCCAGGAGATGGTGCTCTTTGGCAGCTCTCAATTCAATGCCTGGTTGGAGTGTATTTGTTGTGACACAGACCAGATCAATGTGATAGAGCTTCCTGTCTGGAGGCTAACAGCCTTATAATTCAAACTTTCTGAGACAGTTATCCAGTCTTCTCTGGCAGCCCCCTCCCTTTTCCCAGCTGGAAATATTTCCACTCCCCTCTGAGTCCTCAACAATTTGTCCATGCTAGAAGAGAGGGAGATTGTGAGGATAAGATTTCTCCAGTCCTTCGTTGACTCCCAAGCCAAACCACCGTTTAGTCCCACCTGGCCCGGAAGGGTCCGTAGGGCACCACAACCCAAATTTGCAGGTCAGAACTTGAGTCGCCTTAGACTGTGTCCCTCTCTCTCCCCTTTCCTGGAGTCGTAGATCCCTGGAGCCCCCTTTGTCTGTAGTTGCAGGCCCAGAGACCTGAGAATTCTAAATGGTCTTTAGTGTGGGGAAGGGTGCCAGCAGCAGGTGCTACTGGTTCCAATTCACAGTTCTTTCTTTGTGATTTCCCTCTTTTGTCCCTCTCTCCTCTGGGTGGTGTGCAGCCTTCACCTTGCTTCCTAAACCCTTGAAGACCTTTTTTCAGGGCTATTTCAGCCTGTCCTTTAGCTATTTTTCTGTAGAAGAGATTCCCATGTCTTACTAGTCCTCCATCTTCCTGGAAGTACAATATTTACTTTAACAGACATTCACAATTAACTGAATTCATCTTCAGAAGACTCACATTATAAGAATTTAAAAGGAAATCATTTAAGAGGAAGGATAAATTATATGGGTTGAAAATATAGATTTACACAAAGGAATTAAGTACATCAGTGAAAGTAACTATATAGATAAACACATAATCTCTTCTATTATTAAAAAATCTGTAAGAGAGAATTGACTTCATAAATAAAAATAGCAACAATATTTTGAGAGCCTTATATTTGTATGTCAAATGTATGAAAAAATAGTCCAAATGCCATGAGGTGATATTTAGAACCATATCATTGTGATATTCTTATACTAAGAGTGAAGTCCTATAAAACCAAATGAAGGTATACTTATATGAGATAAACATGTATACAGTGTATTCTAAAGTAAAAACTAATATCAGAAAACAATGAATTACAACTAACAAGGAAATGAAAAAGATAAAATATGCATAATTAATCCAAAATATAACCAAAAATTATTAATAAACAAGGCACATATAGGTAAAACATAAGAAATAGCAATATAATATAATTAAACCTAAAAATATTAATAATTATGATTAGTGCAAATAATATAAATAACAACTAAAAGAGAAGTAATTCTCTGATAGAATTCAAAAACACAACTCAATTCTATATAGCCTTCAATAATGCATTTTAAATTTTTTTAAAAACTGAAAAATAAAGTTATATTATGCTAACACTAAGTAAAAGAAATTTAGAGTTATTAAATTATTAAGTTAGTATCAGAAACAGTAGATTTCAGAGCAAAATTTTAAGAGGGATAATGAAAGTCATTTCAAAATGATATTGGGGTCATAAATAAATCCCAAACCTACATGTACCAAACAATAGAACTATAAACAAATGATGTGAACCTGGTAAAACTGCCAGAAAAATACACATATGAATACTTAGAATTGGAGATATTTTTGTAATACCTGCCCTCTCTCCATTACACCTGAGAACAAAGATAATATTCTGTAATGGTTTCCATTTTTTGAACTCCATATAAATTTTCCTTACGGCTCACTATATGGTCTATTTAGCAAGACCAATGTGCATTTAAAGAATGTAAAATATGTAGCATTGGGGTATAGAGTTCTACTAATGTCAGTAAGGTCTACTTGAAAAACTACATTGCTCAAGTCTTCTAGCTGTCCTTATTTTTATCTGATATTTTGTCATTTGCTGGACCTTGTATTAGTAAGTGTTCTCCAGTGAAACAAAAGTGACATGTAATGTAAATATTTTGACTTTTATTATAGAAATTGGATCTCATAAGTGACCATGGGGATGAGCTAGTTCAAATTCCAAAAGGCAGGTAAAAAGCTGGAAACTCCTATGACGGTTTTTGATAAAATCCCCAAGAGAAGCTGGCTTGCTGAAATAGTGATGGAAATTCTTCCTTCTGACTGCTGTGATCATCTGTCCTCCTTTTAAGTCCTTTGACAGATTGGATGAGACTCCCCTCATTGTTGAAGAAAACCTCCTAAGTTGATTGTAGATGTTATCAGCTAAAAATGCAATCAACTTACTAATGATTTAAATCCAGGAACTATCCTCACAGTAATAATCAGGCTGGGGCTTGCATGCCAAAAAACTGGACACCAAGTTAACACATGAAATTAAGCATCACAGAGTGTTTTGTTTTGCTGAAGTTGCTGAGGCAAAAAATACCAGAAATGGGTTGGCTTTTACAAAGGAAATTTATCTGGTGTAAAATCTTACAGCTCCAAGGCTGTAAAAATGTCCAAATCAAGGCATCATCAGAGATGCTGTCTGAACAGAGGGCAGCTGCTGGATCCTGGATTCCTGTCACATGGCATGGTAAGATGGCAGCCAATCACTGGAGTCCTCTCTCTCAAATGGCAGAGTCAAAATGGTGGCTCTCATTCATTCTCTGTGTGTTTCTGCTTTCTTTCCTCATATAAGACCACAGCAAGAGGGCAGAGATCTAACTTGGGTCATGCCTCACTTTGATTGGTAGTCCAATAAAAGGCTCTAAAGTGATCTAAGCAAAACTGATCAAATTAAATTTTCCTTATCTGAATTGAATCAAAAGTCCCCATCTACAGGCACAGGACTGGATTAGTTAAAGAACATAATTTTCGGGAGTCCACAAATGACAAACCAGGACATTGAGCTTTAACTTAAAAATGTTTAATTATGGTATTCTTTTCCCATTTCTTCTTTTAGTTCTTTTAATTTTGCTTTATTTACTGTGATTTTATATTATTATGCCCATAAAATTACTATGGAATTTATTTGCATTAACATTTCAAAATGAGCTTGATAAAGTGTCATGTTAAAAATGATGATTTCAATTAGGGAATAGGTTTCCAAATTGAATCTTATACAATGGGGTATTGATTGATGTGTGCAAAATAAAATTTAAGAACTTCTGTTTAAATGTATTATGCTGACATTTTCTTAAATACATTACTGTTTACACATTGCTAAATAATTCTGTTCTACAACATAAATGGACATAATGTATAAATGCAGTCTTATAGGAGGGAACATAGTACTACTTTACTGAAAATACTTTGTAATAAAAATAATATTTTCAGGCAGGGTAATAGTTTGCCAATAATAAATCTGATCATTTATCACATCAGTACCTTGTGATAATAGCAATCTTAGAAATAACAGAAGTGAGAGTGCTGGTTGTAGTGACAATCATTTACCTAATTTACATACCTAGAAATAGGAACTGTAATATTTTATTAAAATTTTCTGCAAGATTGCATGTGTTATGGATATTATCCAGAATGGCAACCTATTTTTCATCCACTGGAGAGTACTGTGACTAATCCAAATGTTATTATAAGAATATGGCCCATAACATATGAGACACCGATAAGAAAGTCTATTTAAATACACAATTTCATGATTTTATCTTCAAATTACATTGAAAGAATACATTAGAAGCAATATATGTAGAACTAGAGAAAATATACTTTTTCCCTTGGAATAGAGATTTTAATGCCTACAATTTGTAATCTTAATCCTAAAATTTCTCAACATAGCAGTCACTTTCATTTTATTTGCATTAATATTTGCATTGAGTAAAAATAATTATTTAAAATTTATACTGCCACGTTAAAAAAAGGTACATTATCATTGATCTTTTTCACTAACCACTGCTTTCTCAGATTCTTCTTTTGTCTTCAGCTTTCAGTCAACTCAGTCACTGAATTTGGAAGTGAGAAGGAAATTTAATTTTGAATCATATTTTAAGTCACATCATCAAAATGAGAATGGTTTCAAACAATTATCCTATACTTTTTCCTGGATAAATCATTCTCCTTATAACTGTCTTTAAGCCTCCTTTATCTGTTTGTTTCTAAGACTATAGATAATAGGATTCAAGAAAGGTGGGACTATACAATAGAACACAGAGGTAACCATGTCCTGAATTGTGGGTGAGGTGGAGTTTAGGTTCATATACACAACAGCAACCGAGCTGACAAAGATAGTCACCACGAGGATGTGAGGGACACAGGTGGAAAAGGCCTTTCCTCCTTCTTCCCTGGTTGGAAACTTAAGCACAGTAGAAAATATGTGTATATAAGATTTGGTGATGAAGGCAAAGCAACCACCACCCATCATTACCACACAGATAAAAATTAAAATTTCATTGGCTGAAGATGTCAGAGCATGAGATCCTCAGTAGAGAGGGCATATCACAGAAGAAATGATAGATCACATTGGACTGAGAGAAGTGAAGCTGGAAAGTAGTGCTAGTGTGGATTCCAGAGAAGGCCAGTCCACTGAGTATGGAGGCCAGAGTCATCTGGACACAGACCCGAGGTTTCATGATCATAGGGTAGTGGAGGGGCTGGCAGATGGCCATATAGTGGTCACAGGCCATGACAGTGAGGAACAGCATCTGTACTGTAGCAAATGAAATCACAAAAAAGATCTGAGCTGCACATCCAGCCATGGAGATCACCCTATTGTCATGGAAGAAGATGACATATGCCTTGCGTATTGTAACACAAATGTAGCACATGTCCAAAATTGACAGATGCCTAATAAATAAATGGGTGTGTGTAGACCTTGTTGGAGCATGGTTACTGTGATAATGAGAAGGTTTCCCAAAAATGTTGCTAAGCACATCATTTTAAATAGCATGACATGTAAGATTCTGAACTGCCAGACATCAAAAAATCTTGTAAGCAGGAATTCAGTCACTGTGGTAGAGTTAGGCATCTTAGAAAAATTGTCCTTAGTCATGGAAAGACAGACCAATAATCACTTAAAAAAAAAAAGAAAAGAAAAGAAAAGAAAGATGCAAAATAAATGAGCCTAAATACATTTATCTTTTCATAGAAATCCAATTTTAGTGTCTCTAGTTTATTTTTGGTTAGTAGGATATAACATAATATTTCCTCATGCTTTTTAGTCTCCCTGATTCTGAAACTTATTTCCAGGGTAGGAGTAAAATATAATCTTTAAAAGCTTTGACTATGTTTGTATATATTTCTATCACTTACTAGTTATAAAATGGATCTATTAGAAGTTAAAGGATTGCCTGGAAGATGAAAATATTTCATATAGGTAATTTCTATGCATCCCTCAATCATTAGTATTCACAGAACATTAATATTTATGATTATATGATGACAAAACAGAATCTGAATAAAGACAGAAGGGTACTATTTATTCAGGACCTCTCAAAATTTTATCAACAATTATAATCCATTCCTTGGCAACCAGGTTTTAATTTTCACTTCACCCACTATGAATTTTGACACTAATGCACTTGAAATTTAACCTTTGAAATGTCCATTCTCTGATGACCATATATTCACTGGCTATACATATAATATTTCTAGCACCTGTTAATATATTTTTATTTTGCTATTTTATTCTTCAGCATATCCTTGTCAATTCTTAATAGTTCCTTAGATGTTTTCTAGGTTCATTGTGTTTGTTCAATATCCTTGATAAAATAATCAAGTGAACTATATTAGCACCATCTTTCATTTATTTTAATTTCTTTTATAATTTACCTTATTCACTTATTATGTACTTCAATTATTATTACAACCCTGAAAATTGTGAAGCAAAATATGCATAAAAAGAATAGGTAATTGAAAAGTCAAGGACACTTATTAAGCCATGTAAAGGTCTGTGGAATGGTGGACATTCAGTGTCATATTTGTCTGCTCAGATAGTGCATCGCCACAAGGACTATTTTCTCCAGCACAACTCCTGATCTACAGAGATTCAATGTTTCCTACCACATCAATCCAAAATCCTCATTCAGGCTCAGAATTCACCAGTACAGCAACATTCAAACCTTATGAATACTGTAGGATCCATGAGACCCTAATTTTTGGATCCACTAGGAAATCACAATGATCCAGAGCTGAAATGTCTCTCCACTGATTTCCTACATATACATCATTAGGTGTTCCATAAGAACTGTTCAAAACTATTTTCTATATTGCTTCATATTTTAATATTCTTGGAATTACTCAACAGTATGTTTTAACTTCAACTCAGAATTATTTATTATGATATGAGTTTCAACACATCTAGAAAAGTAAAATTTGTGTATTGCCCAGTCTCTGTTCAATATCAGTGTGTACTGTCTTAAACCATTTAAAATATTCTAAGAAATTTTTTCCTAATACATTTAGAATTTCAATATTTAAAAAATCTTATATACTTTCACTTATATGCCTCCCTTATCTGTTTTCCTGGTGTGAAAGGAATCATTTATTTCTAAGGACAATTCATCACTTCAATCTTCATTCTCTCTCCTTTTTCACTGACATAAATGTTTCCCACTAAAAGCTAACATAAGTGTCCCTTACTTCTCCATGTACTCCTTGAATTTAAATAGATGCTTAGATTTCTCAGTCCAAAAAAAAAAAAGTCATTTACAACTCTTGATATGTAGATATTATCTGTGGGGAAAATGCATTATTTTATTAGCAATATACGGTTAACTACATTAAGTGTTTTGAGTCTTTGGTTTTATATTTATGTTTTCGCATAAAATCTGGACATGTTTCAGAACTTGAATAAGCTGAGATAGAATGATATTGCATAAGGTGTGGGTCAGTAAAGGATGTTGTATTCATACCAAGTCCCTTCATAATGTTCCCTTTCACAATTGGCCTTAGCTAAACCCTTATTAATCGTAATGTGAAAACATTTTCTTCTGAAGTTGGTTAAACTGTCTGTTTTCCTTTTTGACTTGAATCCACTGAAAGCACATTTTTAGACTTGCTTACACTTTCACTCTTTATTTCTCAATGTTAATGCATGTCTTGTATTTGTTTGGTTGTTTCCATTTTCTCATGACAAATATAACTACTTATAACAGAGAGAACCTCTGCTAATTGTAGGAAGCCAGGGCCTGTGTCACTTTAAGACTGATCTACTGATCTCAAGAAGAAAAAAAGTTTTTTCTTCCTATGATACTCTTTATTTCAGGATTCTTCAAAATGTTTCAATAATGCATCTATATTTTACAATTGGTACACAGGATGAACAACTTTTACTATTTCACATTCACCAAACAATTGTAGGTTTCCAGCTTCAATTACTGATTTTTCAGCATAGCAGAATAAATCTGTGCAAATTTCAGGAAAAGATATGTTTTACACCCTGACTCTGACATTTTTTTTTGCTGTGTATCTATTGAGAACTACACAAATTTCTTTCACATTCAGTTTCCTTTCATATAAATTTTGTAAAAAGTTCTACTCCATGAATTTAATATTTGTAAATAAAATTAAAATAGGGATTGTCATAATGGTAGTTACTGAAGCAAAGTAAATCAATGAGTGCTAAACATTAAAAAGTGATTAAGCATGTGATTCCTTCAGCAGTTACATTTCTCCAATCTTAAATTCATATAATTATTATTATTTTTAAAGCAAACAATGAACTAAGGAAATGTGAGCACATGGCATTTGCTAATATGATTTTCTGTTAAAAGAAGTATTACTTAACATAAAGTGTTCTGTACAGATAGAGATTGTAAAACTGATACTATTGTTAAACAGTATACAGGTTGCAGGAGGATAACCAGTAAAGTTCTCCTGAGATAACTAGATCATTGCACAGAAGTTCCCATCAATTTGTAAAGGCAATCAATTCTGTTAAAACTGTTTGAACTGAAGTTTTATACTGCATTGAATAAAAAGGTTGCTTGTCACATTATTTGAGTAACTTCCATATTTATATTTTTAATAATAGCCCCATTGAAAATTTCTGTCAAAAAAATAAGGCCAGCAGTGGAAGAAAGAAATGGGGTAATTCTTGGGGGAAAGGAAAAGAAGAGAGAAAAACGAGTTAAAAACCCACCATCAGAAGTTAATATTGTTTTTCCTTACATTGGATAGATAACTCAGGATTTTGGGTAAGGGTCCACTGATGTTTCATCTATAGGCAAAGATAAGTGGGCATATTCAGTAGAGATGAATAAGAACCTGAATGGAGGCTTCAGGAAACAATAGAATTCATGTGTTTATTTCTAAATGGTTGTCTCCCATAGCATCGAAGAAAACTCCTGGGAACACAGGCTTTGGCACCAATAGTAGCCAGTGCCCACAGGTAATTTCAATGAGAATTGGTTCTAGATGGTTAGGGAACAGGACCCAAGTAAAATCTGTCTATAAACAGAGCTTTTCTATACTGAAATGTATTTCTGTCTTTGAACTTATGGAAAGAATTGGTGATGATTAAATGGATAATCTCTTAGAAAGAAAATCACAGTTCCCCTAATATTCTGAGGGTTCTTAAGGTGAAATGCCTGTGAATCTTGAGATCAAGGAGCAGAGTAGGAGACCCAAAGCCTGGACTCACTAAGATTTCCTGCTCATCCTCAGGGTTTTCCTCTCAGGAATGGGGTGATGTTCAATAATTGGACCAAACTCATGGTATTGTTAATGGATAAATGACAAAATAGTCCCTCTGAAATTGTCCAAAGTGTATGAGAACCTGGTGCCAGTGTCCAGCACAGTGGCCTGTGAGCTGGATGATCATCATAGCATTGCTTTATCTCTGATGATTTGGTTTCTTCACCTGTTAGCACATTAGCAATGGTGTCCACCCTCATGTGCCACTTCAGAGTAGGACTAAATGGAACATATAACCATTTAGACTAATACCTGGCACAGAGTACCTGTTAAGAAATGCTGCAAAAACTGTTGCACAGTCTTCACAGTCATGGTATGAGTAGGTCATTTTTATCACGTTAGAAAGGTAGAAAGCCTCAACATGTTTCTTAGAGTTGCTATGTACCTTTCCGTCATTGATTTCCAGTTTTATTTAAGTGTGCTCAATGCAAACTTTATAATTTCAAACTACTCAACATACACTTGAATGCACATTCTACACCATTAGGAGTTAGTCAACTGTACTGTTCAAAACTTTTATACCTTTCCTTATAGTTGTCTTGTGATTATTATACTGGCTGAATTGTTTTTACATATCTAGGCATAATTTTTGATATTTTAATTTCTCCTTTGTGATATATAACATTAGGGATTATATATCTGTAAGCTATGATTGTAGGTGTATAAAAATTTTGCATTGTTTTGTCTATCAAGATGCAAAATACCCTAGTACTGCGTCATACATCAATGCCTTCAGGTGCATACTGTGTGATAAACACACAGCTATATAGCTACATCAGTTTTGTTTCATACCTACATTATATAGCTGTATGGTTTCAAATTTATTATCAATATATATGTTTGCATATATTTCAAATAATCTTATCAACAAGCATGTTTTACATATATTTTAAGCCTTATATTGTAAGTAATATTGTGTAGTGTAATTTCTCCACATGGTGTAGGTTCAATATTGCCATCTTGCTGCAAGATGTAAAATTGGGAAACTCATTGACATCCCGTTCATCCAAGCATCGACTTCCTCAATAATCTCTTTATTTGATAGTTGCTCTTTAGTGTCTTCATGTAGTCATTCATTTTTTCTCAAGTATATAATGATTATATCTTTGAACACTGATCCTGTAGTAACATACTCAGTTTTAAGAAATGATATGCTTTTTTTCTGTTTGTTTGTGTTTTGGGAGATGCATCCTATAAAATTAAAAACATTCCCTTCACTTTTAATGTGATGTAAATTTTTAGCTTTAATGATTTTTTTTCATTTAAAAATTATTTGAGGAATATCACTCATATATGAACATACATAAACAGTAAGTGTATAGTAAAAGCTGTATAACTGACAAAACAAAAATGCATTATATCATACAGAGCTCCCATAAATTACCCTACCATCAATGACTTTCATTGTTGTGAAATATTTTTTACAAATTATGAAAGAGCATCATCAAAATATTACTAATAACTATAGTCCGTATCTTACATTTGGAGTATTTCCCCATCCCACCCTATTATTAAAACCTTTTATCAGTATTATATATTTGTTATGCTTTATGAGAGAACTTTGTCATAGTCTGTTAATCACATTCCCACAAGATTCACTGTGTTAAGCAATCCCATGCTTTGAAAATCCATTCAAAGTGTACACTCAGTGGCTATCATTTACATCACAGAGATGTGCTTTCATCACCTCAGTCAATTTTAAAATATTTCAATTACTCCAAAAGTAAAATCCCACAACTCCTCATACCCCCTTATTTTTGACACTTAAAATTGATATCAAATATTCTTTGCCATTGCTGCAAAATATACATTATTACTGTTAACTATCATCCATAAGTTAGATTATTTGCAATGTTCCCATTTATCACCATGTACTTAACACTTTGTAATAAAATAACATTCTTATATTTATATGATTAACCACAATCTTCATTCACCACTAAATCACTATATTATACAGTCCATAGATTATCCTCTAGTTTAGTTTCATTTGACATTTACAATGCTAGACTAAACCTTTAAGCCACAACCACTTTTTTAAACAAATCAGTTTTATTGATTCATATTAATAAAACACAGAATATATCCAAAGTGTACAGTCAGTGGTATTTGGTATAAGTGTATTCATCACATCAATCATTATTAAAGCCATATGGACAAAACAGTGTGACACATTTATATGCTATTTACATGAGTTTCACCTAAAATTCAGATATAAATAGTCTGTTATTGAAAAGAAGGGAAAAATATGACTATAATAGTGGCAAAAAGAGAACTGTGTTAGCAATACCAATATCTGGTAAAATAGACTTTAAGTCAAAAACTGTTTTGAGGGACAAAGAAGGTCACTAATTATTGGTATAGAGGTCAACTCAAACATATAGTAGTGCTCCAAAATATATTAAATAAATGCTGACATTTCACGTTAATGCAGGTTAGGCTACAAAGCAAGTGTCAATAAATTAAAAAATACTGGAATTATAGCATGTATTTCTCCAAAAACAATAGAATGAAGCTAGACATCAATAAGAAAGGGAGAACTGGAAAATTTAAAAAAATATGATAATTGACACATTCTTAAAGACCAAAATGTCAAAGAAGATAACACAATGGAAGTTAGGAAATATCTTGTGGTGAATGAAAACAAACAAAACATGACAAATCTTATGGGATATAGCAAATTCACACTGAGAAGAAAACTTACAGACTTAAGTACTTACATCCAAAATGAAGAGCTCAAATAAGAGACCTAACCTCACAATTGGAGGATATAGATAAAGAAAAGCAAAATAAACTAAAAGCAAAAAGAAGGGGGAAATAATAAACATCAGAGAAGAGATAAATGAAATAGAGAATTAAAAAGAAACAACAAAAGTTGTTTCTTTTAAATATCAATAAAATTGACAAGTTTGTTAGAGTTGCAAAAAAGGGAGAAGACACAAAAAATGAAATCAGAAATGAAAGGAGGGACATTATTACTGATCCCACATTAATAAAAAAGATCATAAAAGAGGATAATAAGTGCAACTGTAAGTCAAGTTAGATAACCCAGATGAAATGTTCAAATTCCTAGAAATATACAAATTACCTACATTGATTCAAGAAGAAATAGAAGATTCAACAGTTCAATACCAAGTAAGACTTTGAATCAGTCATCAAAATCCACACAACAAAAAAATATCCAGGACCACATGACATAAGAAGAGAATTTTAACAAACATTCCAAGAATAATTAACAACAATCCTGTTTAAACTGTTCCAAAAAATTGAGACAGGAACTCTCACTAATTCATTCAATGAGGCCAGATCACCCTAATATCATAGCTTAAGCAAGAAACTATAAACAAAGGTAATTACAAACATATACCCTTTTTGAATATGGATGTAAATATCTTAAACAAAACACGAGCAAACTGAATCCAACAGCTGTATAAAACAATTATTCATCATCATCAAGTGGTATTTTTCCAAGATATACATGTGTGGTTCAGCATAATAAAACAATCAATGTAATAGACTAGATTAATAGAAGAAAGGAGAAAAATCACATGATGCTTTCAAGTGATGCCAAAAAAGTTTTTGACAAATCCAGTATACATTCATGAAAAAAAATACTTGGAAAACTAGCAGTAGAGGGAAACTTCCTCAAAATGCCATAGGGAATATATGAAAATCCTACATCTAACATATTCAATAGTGTTAAATATCTTTCCCACTAAGATTAGGAACAAGGCCAGAATGCCTGCTCTCACCACTATTATTCAACATTGTACTGAAAGTTGTAGTCAGAGAAATTAAGCAAATAAAAGAAATGAAAGGCATACAAATTTTTATAAGAAGTAAAACTTTCTCCATTTGCAGAGGACAGGATCCTATATACATAGCAACATGATAAAACCACAAGTAAGCTACCAGAGCTACTAAATGAATTCAGCAGATTGGTGGGTTCAAGATCAACAGGAAAAAAATCATGGTGTTTCTATAAAATAGTAATGAACAATATGAAAGGGAAATTAATGAAAAATCTATTTACATTAATGACAAAATGAATCAAATATCTAGGAAATAATTGAACCCTGGAGGCAAAGGACTAATGCATAGTAAAGTTAAAAACATTGTTAAATGAAATGAAAGATTACCTGAATGTATAATCCATATTCATGGATTCGAAGACACATTATTTTAAGATAAAAATTCTAAACAAACTGATTTATAGATTCAATGGAATCTCAATCAAATTTCCAATTTAAAGAAAAGGAAAATCCACTAATCAAATTGATATGGAAGCATAAGTGGTTCCAAATAGCCAAAAGATATCTTGATAAAGAACAAATTTTGAGGACTTACAGTTCCTTATTTTAAAATTTGTCATAAAATAATACACTGATCAAAACAGCATGTCCATGGTTGGTGGTAATAGTCTGATGATATTATCTCATACTCTGTAATAAATATTCCACCACAGTGTGTTGGTGAAGGGGTGTTGTATGGGAATTCTACACATATGCATGATTGTTTTGTAAGTTCACATCCTCTGTAATAAAAATATATTAAAAATATTAGGGTGGGTTGGGGGGGAGGAATACACCAAATGTAAGATATGGACTATAGTTAGTAATATTTTGATGATGCTCTTGCGTAGTTTATAACAAATGTTTCACAACAATGCAAGGTGTTGATGGTAGGGTGATGTATGGAACCCTATATGATATTATGCAGGTTTATTCTATAAGTTCACAACTTTTACTATAACTTATGGTTTCTGTATGTTCATGAATGAATTATATACTTCAATAAAATATTTTAAACAGCATGAGTATGACACAACAATGGACATATAAACAACAGGAATTGAATTGAGTTCAAAGATAAATGCTCATATCTACGGCCAATTGATTTTTGGCCAGGATACCAAGTCCACTCAATTGGGAAAGTAAGCATGCTTCAACAAATAGTGAAACAAAAACTTTATGTCCATATGTAAAAAGATCAGGGAGGAACCATACCTCATACCATATACAAAAATTAACTCAAAATTAAACAAAATTTTAAATATAAGCCCAAGGAATATGAAACACTTAGAAGAAAAAACAGGGAATCATCTTCAGATCCCAATTTTAGATATGGTTCCTTAGACATCAAAACAAAACTAGGAGCATCAAAAGAAAATAACACATAAATGGGACTTCATCAAAATTAAATATTTTTTCATCAATGAACTTCATGAAAGTAAAACTACAATCTAGAGAATGGGATAAAATATTTGGAAAATACCTATACATTAATGGTTTAGTATCTGGGATATATAAAGAAGTCTGCAAATCGATTTGCAGACTTCTTTATATATCCCAGATACTAAACCATCAAAAATCAAATAACACATAAGATCAAAATAACAAAAATTATAAAAAATGGCAAAAGATGGCAAATGAGATACTATTTAACACCCACTGGAATGGTTACCATTTAAAAAAATAAGTGTTGGACTGGATGTGGAAAAATAGGAACACTCATCATTTTGATGGGAATGTAAATATTATAGCAGCTGTTGAAAATAATTTGGCAGATTTACAGAAGGTTAAATAATGTATAGAATTATTGGTAATTCCTCTTATAACATATATACCCAAGAGAAATGAAAGCAGGGACTTGAACAGAAATTTTCACACAAATTCCCATACAGGCATTATTCACAACTGCCGAAGGATGGAAGTAACACAAGTGTCCCTCATTCGATGAATGGGTACATAAAATGAGGCATTTACATACAATGGAATATTATTTATCAATTAACAGAAATGGTGTTCTGATACATGTGACAGCATGGAAGAACCTTGAAGACATCATGTTTAGTGGAATAAACCAGACACAAAGGACAAATAGTGTACGATATACCTGATTTGAAATAATTAGAATAAGCAAATACATAGAGATAGAAACTCTAATACAGGTTACCTAGGAAGAATTGAGACTAGGGAATGGGGAATTAATGATTAGTGGGTACAGAATTTCTCTTTGGAGTGATGGAAAATTTGGGTAATGGACAGTGGCAATGGTAACACAGCATTGTGAATGTAATTAATACTAATGAATTATATATTTGTGGTTAAAAGGGTAAATTTTAGGTTATATATATGTTACAAAAAATTTTTTTTAAACCAACAGCACAGGACTTTACATCACAAAGAGCATCCTAATATTAACTATGGACTATATTTAACAGTACAGTAATAATCTTTCTACAATGTACAAATTTTCCATACTAATGCAAATTGTTAATATTTGAGGGGGATAAGGGAAAAGTACCTCTGTATTTTCCATATGATGTTTCCATATATCTACAACTTCATTAATAAAAGATGCTAGAAAGTTAAACAAACAAACAAAAATCAGTCCTTAGTGATTAAATTGATACTATTGACCTATGGGTTATGGTGATGGACCAAAACAGACTTACAGCAGTTTTTATTTTCTTAAAAAAATAAAGAAAACATTGTTATTAAATATTAGAAGTCTCCTTCCTAATCTCCATGATTTCAGATTGCATTTTTTCCCTGAATTTGTAGAAAGACTTGTTTCCCATTGCTAAATTTGCCATAGAACTGCTCCTTCATAGAGTATCATGATGGTTAAAAGAATAGCCTTGGATGTAAGAGAGAGTTCAGGGTTAATTTATCTGGTCCTAATTACTTCAGGGACATATAGAAATTGTTTGCTAAACAATTTTAAAATGTGGAAAATAGTATAATAATTGTGGTTCTTATTCTTTATCAAGTTTTAAAAAGATGAAATATAATTACATATTAAAGATTTACATAGAGCATAGGTGGTTACTACTATCCAGCAATTAAACATCAGAAATTTTTCATAGTAAAAATTTCACTGGATATCTCAACTTTTCTTTTACTATATGAGGATTATTTTGCTTGAATGGAATAATATGAAATTATAACACTTTTTTTGCTTGTAAATATCCTAATGATCCTCTATCTGTCTCAAGCAATATTTTCTTCATAGAGCAACACTAGCACAATTTCAAGGTAATATTTATCATTATAGTTTCAATTATTATACTTAGACCATCTATCATACACAGATATGTAAACATCTTTTTAAATTGTTTTTTCTTTATTTTTAAAGAATCTTTAGATCACATAAGTATTACATTAAAAATATAGGGGATTCCCATATACCCCACCCCTTACCCATCCTGCAATTTTCCCCAATAAAAACATATTTCATTACTGTGGTACATTTGTTACAAATGATGAAAGTATACTGAAGCATTGCTACTAAGTAAGGTCTATTTACATTATGTTTTACTCTGCATGGCACAATTTTAAAGGTTTTGACAAGATGTAAAATGGCCTGTATCCATCATTACAATGTCATGCAGGAAAATTCCAATGAGCCCACAATGTCCTATCTAATACCTATTCTTCCCTCTCCCTCCTCTCAGAACCTCTGGTGGCTGTTGCCTTTATATCAATGATAGAAGTTCTTCCATTGCTAGAATAATAATAATTCTATTTTAGTCCATAGTTTCATTCCCCCCTTCTGTTTGTTCATTCCTCATTCTTGAGGATTTGGGGATGGTGGTGGCCCCTCTGTTTCTGAATGAGAGAGGACTTAGATCCCAATGGGCAGATGGATGGAAATGTCTTGCTTGCAATTATGGATTATTCTGTTTTTGGGGATGGGAATTGTCCATCATCATCCTTTTGTTATTAGTAGTTGTCCTGGGAGAGTACAATGAATTGGAGAGTAGATGTGGCAACTCTGCTGAGATTCAGGGCTCAACCGGCATATGAACACACAGGAGATTAAAGTCTCTGGGACATATATTTAATGAGTACAGTGCTCATTACAGGTTCAAATAAAAGAGGCAGAAGAGTCATTTGTAGGGAAATTATAAATGAGTCTAACTCTGTTACATTGGGAAGCATATATTCCACAGTTAGGCCCACTGACAGTGTTCTGAATTTCTGAGATTGTCTGCCCTCCCTATCATGTCTAGATGTCTCTAGAGATGCCAGGAGATCTGCTGTTTGAAGTACTGTTTACTGTGGCAGTCATTGAGATCCTGCTGAGACATGCATAAGAATAACGTGTGGAATGACCTCCAGACTCACCTTGAAATTTCTTAGCCATAAAACATGAATTGTATGTACTATTTCCTCCTTTTGGTCAAGGCCTTTTTCCAAATGAATCACTAGTTGGTGCTTAGTAATAATATCTCAGTGCCAGGGAGGTTTATCTTGGGAGTCATGTTCAATGCTGGGGAGAAGTTAGGGTGTTTATATTCTAAGTTTGGCTTAGAAAGAGACCACATTTGATTAAGAAAGATTCTTTCAGGAGGTCAACCTTAGGCAATATGTAATACTAGGCTAAGTTTCAGTTTCACAAGAAAAGGTTCATAAGTACAAACATCAATATCAAGGGCCTGGAGTAATGCTTTGTCCTCCTTTGCTAGGCACTGCCCTTGCACTCTGGGGATTCTTGCTGCTATATTAGAGAATGTAGCAGGACTTCCCAGGATGGGAATTCAATATTCATCTGGTTATTGTGTGTCTCCATGCACCAAGAGACTGCCACATGACTACTTGAAGATATAGAGGTATGTCCAAGTGCACCCCTCCCCACATATCCCCTATCACCACACCTACACCAGAGATCCTCCTCTGCCACAGTTGTGTCTCTTCTGCAATGAAAAGCCCTCCAAAAACAAAGCCAAAAAATAAATGTAAGTAAATAAAATGAAAATAATAATAATAAAAATAAAATACATAAACAAAAATAAAAGTAAAAATAAGACTTTTTTAAAAAGTAAAATAAAATTTTTTTGAATATGACTTTCATCACTACAAGATCTTTTATCTCTTATATATAGTGTCAATTTCTTCTGTAGTTTCCCCCAGTGTCTTATTTTTTTCACTGTATCTTCAAAGAAGCTTTAGGTTACAGAAAAGTCATATAGAAAATATAGGGGATTCCCATATACCCAAAACCCTCCTCCATCCCAATCTCCCCTATTAATATCATTGTACATGTGTATAGTTACATTTGTTACAATTGATGTACAAATATTGAAGCATTGCTACTAACCATTGTCAATGGTTTACATTAAGGTTCACATTTTGCACTGTACAGTTTAACAGGTTTGACAAAATTTTAAATAGTCTGTATCTGTCATTGCAAACCATGAAGAACAATTCCAATGCCCTACAACTGTCATATGTTCCACCTATTCTATTCTCCCATTCCCCTTTCCTCGGAACCTATGGTAACCACTAAGTTTCAATTTTTGAAGAATAAGGTTCATAGTTACATGCAATAATATCGAGGCCTTGACTTATTGGTCTTTTTTCTGTTATTAGGAATTGCCTATGTTCTTGAGAGATTCTTGTCTCTCTGAAAGCATAGCTGGAATCCCCAGGATGAGAGTTTAATATTTTCTTGTTTATTGTGTAGGTCTCCACCCACTGAGGTTACATACTATGACAAGATAAACACTTTCATATTCCACAGAAGCATGCCCCAAGTGTGCCTTATCCTGCATATTCCCCCACTCCCAACTCCCTGCACCAGTTGCCCTCCCTTACCATATTTTTCAGAAGAACATTCCCATCATTGTAGCTTTAACCAGAGACCTACAAATCCCAGAGTCCACCTGCTCCTTCCTCCAGCCCTACTTCCAGTTCCATGGATAGTCCTATCCAAACCCCACCCTACTCACCCTCATAGTCCAACACCATTGAACCCAATCGCATCACTGCACCATCAACCCCATCCACTGCCCAACCACCCCCTTCCACCTTATCATACTTGTTACCAAAATATTGCATGTTTCTTTCAGTTAATGGGGGAAAAGTTTATTACTCTAATTCAACTCTTTTTTTAAAAAAAAGATTTATTTATTTATTTATTTATCCCTGCCTTGCTGCTTGTGTTTGCTGTGTGTTTTTTCTGTGTCTGCTTATCTCCCCCTTGCTGTGAAGTCTTGCTGCATCAGCCCACTGCTCCATGCGGGCTAGCCTGCCCTCACAAGGAAGCCCCGGGAAGCGAACCCGGGGCCTCCCATATGGTAAACGGGAGCTCTATCGATTGAGCCACACCTGCTTCCCTCTAATTTAACTCTTGTATCAATTCCAGCTTCTAATAGAAACATATCATATGGTAAGTATTTCTCATGAAATCAGAATTCTATCCAATAACATAATAGTAATATTTCACTCTGCATAGAATTATTACCCTAAAGCTTTATTTGCTTTTTAAATAGAAATAGTATATATCTAATTTAATAAATATATATCTTAAAGTCAACAATTTCAACATGGTTTCCATGAAGCATTTGGGTCATATAGAAAATAAAAAGTTTTCAATTTAAGTATAATTTTCCAAAATATAATTTATGTTAAATTCATTTGAATTTATGTGGTCTGGTTGCAGAAATAAACATAGACAACCAAACAACAGAATAAAAGCACAACTACAAATCCCTTATACTGGAACACTTATATAAGAGAGAGATAATGTAAAATAGTACAGTAACAGTAATATGTATTTTTCAATAAATGGTGCTTGGACAACTGTACAAACATATTGGAAAAAAAGAAATTTCACTTACATTAATGGAATAGCATCTACCCACGTTTCAAATGGATAACAGATTATGGCAAAGAATCATCCATTTCTTGAAGCCATACTTGTCCATTCCTTTCCCTTTATATTGTCTAAGTCAGCTAGATGTGCTATCTTTATATCAATGGAGTATTGGACGACTTTCTTATATTTTTTAAGGTTCTATTAGGGTGTTTGTTTGTTTGCGGGATTGCTGCTCTTTAATGGGGGCGGGGGGGAGCAAGCCGGGCACTTCCTTGGAGGTGGCTCTGAGTATGGAGGTCTCAGAGTCCAGCTCAGCTACTCCAGGACTTTCACCAGGACCTCGTTGGCCTGGATGCAAATTTGGGTCTCCCCCTGCGCAGCCTCATCCACTGCCCCTGGCAGCTCCGACTGCGCCTTTTCCAAGTTTGCCTTCGCTACCCTGAGGTCCCATATGTCCAGCGTAACAGCCTCTTGGGTCAGTAGCTGCACTGGAGAGTAGGCGTTCCCCCGTGAGGTAGCCACTGCCAAGGAAGCCCTGGGAGTTGGCTTCATCCTTAGCATGGACAGCAGCCAGCCCTGGCTGCAGGATCTGCAGTGTGAGCCCGTGGGCGACCAGGGTGCCCAAGGCCCCCCTTTGCGTGGGCAGGTCCACCTGCCGGACGTTGGCACAGTTGAAGACCACTTGCGTGGGTGAGGTCAAGGTGAGTGATGTCTGTCTCGGGCAGACAGCGGGGCCCAGGGCGCCAGCGGCCTCGGCAGGGGTGCGTGCCGGACGCACGAGGTGGCCCAGGCCAGGCGGCAGAGCAGCAGGGCGGGTAGCATACTGGCGGAGGGCCCCATTAGTTTTATTTCTTTAAGATTTAAATCATACCTCTCAAATCGTATTTTGTCACAACTGGAGTGGAAGCAGAGAAATTAACCATTTTCTGAAAAACAGACAAGTAAAAAGAAGGGAATAATGACTTAGAAAACATTATTTATTTTTAAAACTTCAGAAAAATTCCTATAGCAAAGCTAAATAATCAATCAAGTTTAATTCTAATTCATATAAGATTTTATTACAATTAGCTGGTATTAAGTTTGTTCTTGAGTCCTTGTATCTCCCCAAAAACATTACCAATCCTTTGCTAAGGGGTAAGTAGATAAATTGCAACATTGTATATTATATGGTAGAACAATTTTTAGAAAAGCTTAGAACTGTGGAAGAACACAAGGCATCAAGTAGCATCCAACACTCTCAGACTTCCTTATTACTGAAAGCATATACAATTTTAGTCTAGAAAAATCTATTTTATAAAATTAAGCTTTTAGTTTGAAAAGCACAGCCTTTAACAGGCACGGAGAAAAACAGTCCGTAAAAATATCACTAAATAGTTTTTAGAAAGAAAAACATGCCATTATTAAATGCAGTTGGTTCTGGGATTCTGGAAAAGCAGGTGATACTCTTGTGCCTCAGCTGCTGGCCAGGGACTTTAGAGCACTAAATATTAAGAATAGTACAAATTTACCCAAGTATGCTGTATAAAAAGTAAATATCTTTAAGGTCAACATATAATGGGCGTGTATTATGAGCAAGAAGTGTTTTGCTATTGTTGGCAGCTGAGACAATGGGTCATAAGTTAATGCAGAATTTACAGTCAAATATAGTTACTTAAAAGAAAAGGGAAATATTATTGCTAAATGTTCCATTTCATCCTTTTAAAAATGCCTCACTCCATCATTTCATATTTCCAAGAATTCTATTACAATATTCTCTCCTTTATAGTATAATTGTCCATTGGTCCTATGTTTTTTAGAACAAAACATGACTATGGGACCAGAGATGACCTTGTGACAGAGTTTTACAAATCCATTAATTCACCAGAGGATTTTGTGCTTTCTGTCATAACAAATTGAATTTTTACCTTTCCTAGTTTCTAGCTGGGTTGTTGCAGTGATGTTTTTATGCTGTGGCACAGAGATCTAGTAAGCTGGGAGCCATGAATGTAAAATGTTAATGTGGGCAAGAATTTGAAAATAAAGATTTCAGGACAAGTATACAATGCTCTGGAGATCTCAGCATTAACATCAGAATTGTTCTGAGGATCAAATGAATGAACTCTAACCACATTGCAGCCATTTTTTAAAATATGTATTCTAGATTTAAAAATCATCGTATTTGGTAAGAAATGAAAGCATCTTCATTTTATATCTTCCCTTAAAATCTTCAGTACAGTTTTATTCCAAGATAAATGCACTTATCTCTTGGTTTTATCTGATTAAGAAACCATCCAAATAGCAATAAAGAAAATTTTTGAAAGTTATGAACATCAGTAATGAAGATAATGTGAAGGTTCACTTGAATTGCTCTTCATACAATTTAGAAGACAACTAATGAAAAACAGAAGATAATGAATGGGGGAGGAAGACTTAGATCATAAGATTTATGGAAGCAGAAGGACGGAATTTTGACATCATACAATTCAGAAACATAGAGCCTATGGGAGAGGGAAAGAACATATCAAATTGATACTTGACACAGTGATTAAGATTTTACTTAGAGAAATATCAACTATCTTTGCTTAAGGCTGTTTTAACAAAAAACACCTAGCAGACAGCCATATGAGGGTTAAAATATCTGAGAGTGATTTTTTATTGAAATAGAAACTGAAAAATTTTCAGGGGAAAACATGTGCAGCTTTTGTGGATTGAATACTGAGCAGAATGGGTCCTTAAAGTGACGTTGAGAAGCCACCCATAAATAATGAAGTACTTGCCAGCTACACACACAGCATTATTTTAAAAAGTCTCATCACAAAAATATCTCCTGGGTACAGACAACATAAGTAACTTTCAAAAATTAGCTTTTTCATGATTTTGAAGAGACATCTCAGGATTACACATCATTGGAAGAAATAAAAATTTTGAATTATAAGAGAAACCTTTTAAATAACTCCAAATTTAGTGAGAAAATTAATTAACAGAGGTATATTTTATAACCTCTAGTTAATACACTCAAAGAGATAAAGGGTGATTGTGAATCTGTATTTTTCCACGAGAAAAATATATCTAATACTAAAAAAAGCTAAGAGAAATATAAGATGTGCATATTTTCAAGCATTAAAATCACTGAGAAAGTTTGAAGTGATTTGAAGAATATTTTCATAATATAGAAATAAAATTAAAATAGAAAATATGCAGGAATATATGTTTTCCTACTGCTGAGATAGAAATAACATTGGTGATTAAAAAATTTTAAAAACCTAGTAAAAATTCATCAGGAAATAACATAAACTTAAAGTGAGATTTCAGTGCTATAACCTAATATTTTCTTCTTTCTGAAGTTGTGTCTCAGTTCTATTTGCTTTATTACTCAGTCAAGATGCTGTATGAAAGTGAATTCAACAAAAAAATTTAAACATGTTTCTCTAAGCCCATACACTCAATAGCCTCTTCAAGTTTGTCAGTATCCAGTACCTTGAAATCCTCTCAAAGGCATAACAAAGCATTGATCCAAAAAGTATTGATACAGAAGTTGTAGTTTTCTCCTTATGATGTCATTCTTGTTTTTTGCTCAAAATAATCCCAACCATTTCCCAAAACATTTTAACAATGTGGAAATTATTTTTAAGAAGGTTACATAAATTATTCACTTATATTATTAAATATAAACTTCTAAGGAACAGAGATATTACTACCACATGTGTACATAATGCAAAATATACAAACAACAAAACAGTAGACATTTACAAAAAGAAATTCAAACTTAAGAACACATGTCAAGTATAAATGAAACTTCTCTCAGATTTTGATTTTAAGAATTTTTTAATCCAAAATCTTGCAATGGAACTCAAAACATGTATTGAACGTTCTGCCTAGAGCAGTGCCAATTTCCTTATACTACAGATTATAGATGATGGGGTTTATGAAAGGGGATGCCATGAAGTAGAACGTGGCTGTGAACAGATTTTTAAGAGATGCACTATTTGCAATCAGAACAAAAACAGCAATCTAAACAGACATTACAAACAAAATGAAAATTGCCAGCTGAGGGTTATGGCTGGTTAAAACTTTGTTAGGTGCTTCCACAGAACACATACAAAGTACCACTGAAAATATATTAATTTATGATATAAACATAAAGGCAGAACCTATTAACTCAATACAGTCATATATGGTTTGGGAACTGTAAGTGAAATTCAAAGAACTTTGAGGGATAAATTGCATATTAGAAGGATATTGGAGAGTGTAGCTGTGGATCAGTTACAATGCCAAAAACAGAAGATTTCCAGTCAGTGCCCCCAGATAAAACACTAATAACCATAGACCTTTAGAAACTTGGACCCACCAAGAACTTGAGATATCCATGTGGAGGATTTCCATGAAGATGGTGAGGTTTTCTAGGTCTTATGATATCCTGCAGTCAAATGAAATGAAATGATAAGGTGCTGCTAACAACCAGTGTGAGACAATCAATGCACATCACTAAAAAGTAAAATGTGACTATTGGTATCAATATATGGCTTCAAAGAAGAATTACTATAGAGGATATGCACAAAAGTGAATATTCTGGTATCAATGAATGCACATATTTCTCTTTTCATTTTCTTTCCTAACTCTGATGATATATATTAATTTCATTAATCATAGGACCAGAGAATCTAAGCACATAAATGAATTTTAAATGAAGTATAGGCACACTAATCTTCCAGTTATTGAATCATACTTACACTATTTCTCTACTTGGACATACCCAGCGACTGTTCTTATTTTCTTCATTATCAAATAGCTGTCACAAGCATACTCTGTAAGTGATCCTCATTATCAGTATATTTGTTTGAACATTCTAATTATTGCTGATTAACTTTTGGACCATGGAACCAGAATGACTTCTGATGTCTTCCATTGTTGGCCAGCAGACTTAGGACCTGTTTCTGTTCAAAGTTCATAAATAGTTCTAAAGATCTTCTCAGAAAGAGGTTAATTCAACTGAAACCAGACAGATTATGCCTCCCCAGCCCTCCATTTCAGCTGTTTTATAAGACATTAATGTGGGCTCTTTCTTTCCTCTTTTGTACCACTGTCTGTAAAATGTGTCAGTTGACTCATAATCAAATAGATACCCATTTCCTTCGCATTCTCTAGCCAAAGTTCCCTTTCTGTCACTCTACTTCACCTTCTCCATTGCACACATTAGTTAAGGAAAGCATTTCACCTGACTCTGTCCCCCAGACATCATCTTATTCTCCGCTCTGCATATATTCTGCATGTATTTAAAGAGAGCTAATATTCTTTCCAGATATCTTAGCTATGATCTTTCAGATTTTGCTAAAATCTCTTGTTCAAAATAACTATTCTAATTACAATTATTTTAATTCAGCTTGTCTTGAAGTATTCCAAGTAATAAAGAAATCTTTCATTCTTATTTCAATTCTGAACCAATTTCACTTGGGGGGGTTCTTATTTCAGTACCATTTAATTTTCATATTTTGGCAACTATGAATTAGAGGTGTTATAACTATAAAACATTAGAGTTTTAAATTTCAATATATAAATCATAATGTATTTGTATGTAAATAGTTTGTCTAAAAATATTATAAAATGCTAATATTTTCTGTTAAAAAAATAATAATGAGATGTTGATTTCCTTGCATTATATTCCAATGCATTTCTAGTGTCATTGTACAATATTTCGTGCAAATGGTTTTCTAGAATAATCTTATCAAATATGCATGTATTTCTCATGTCCTTGTTTTTATAGAGAAAATACTTTAAGCAGACTGTTTAATTAAAAATATCATACCAATATCAGTAATTTTTAAAATTAGTTTCCAGTGATAAAGTAATAAAGTATGGACCTAAGTGAAAGCTATTGGAACAAACCAGACTTCCTAATAATTTTTTAATTTGTTTTATACAAACTATGCATTGATATTGATCCTCAGAAATCTCGTATTTTCCATCTCTTCATATTGCAGTTTTCTTCTCCACCTGTACAAATTCTCAACTATCCATATTCTAATGTTACATTACATCTTACCATTCACACAGTATCATGATTATTAAATAAATGGGGTTAGGCAAAAGTGAGATTCAGGATTTACATCTGCCTCTTATTACCCCAGTGATATTTAGAAGCTATTTCTTTCACAATTTAAATGTGGAAAACATAATTAGTAAGATTCCAATTCTAATAATGTATTAAAATATGGATAGACCATAAGTGATTCTTAATATCCTGCAAATCCTTAGAAATTATTCTTAGTAAAAACTACACTAGATATTCGATTTCTTTTGCTCTTTTAATGACTACTTTTCCTTATGAGGATTAGTTTTTATGAAAGCTATTTGAAACTTATGATTGTAATTTTCTCAACTTTCCTTTATGATCTAGCTCATAATATTTCATTCATAGTACTTATGCTAATTCAATTTCTAAGCAATTTTGTATATTATGTTTTAGATCTTTTGATACTTATCTCCTCTTGTCCATTTTCAAAACTAATTGCCTGTAATAAATGCAAGAATCAAAAACATTCAGTCTTTATTAGTAGTATATATTTAGATTATGAGGAATGATTAAGTAAGCTATGATCTGGAGACATCCAGCTATATCAGTAATTTTTAAAATTAGTTTTTATTAAAGAATCACATGAATTAATATACATGAGAAAAGAGGTAACAAATATATCTTCTGTAACATGAATCTTTCTTTTGCACCCTTCACAGTCTTCAGAAAATCTAATGTATTACCCCTATCTTCTTTAAAATGCAAGCAATCACTTTTCAGAGAAAGTCACATTATCCTAAATCATGTGAACACTTTTGGATCTGTAGTTTATAAACATGGTTATTCTTTAAGAAGTATGTGTATCAGTCATGGTTCTGACACATCCTAGAGAAATAGTGATTTATCCTCCAGAGGCAAGTTTTCTCTTCAAATATTGATTGGTCAGGCTTCTATGGCTATGCTCTGGAAATTATTGAAATGCAGTAGTGTTTCTTAGCAGTAAACTAGATAAAGATATTTTTTGTGAAAGAAAAAAAGTAGAAGTATATAAAAATATTTCTTAGTTCCCTAGTGTTTCAATATGTTTGCAATTTTATACCTGCCTTTAAATATAATTTAAACATAAAATTACATAGGCCTTAATAAAATATATTTCTAAACTTTTAAATTAAAATTATGTTATGAAGGAAAATAATATACTCTTTAAAATCAAGAACAACATAAATAGAAAAACAAATGTCCAGTACCTAATGAATTATAGAATAATGGATTACATTTTAGAATGTGTTTTGAAAGGACAGGAAGTAAAAGGAAAATGAAGTCATGCACAGAAGGTGCTCTTATTCACCACAAGAAATTAGAAAATTATTTGGCACATGGGAAATGAACTATAATATTTGACATCCTTCAGAATGCTTGATAGTAACCCTCAGAAGCAGTCTTTAGGAGAGTAATCAATTTGTCATGAAAATTTTTAGTAGTATCTACCAATCTGAAGATAATCAGAAAACTGGGGACACTAAAATGATCTGAGGAAAATCAAGGAAATAATGGCTGAAAAATACAAAGTCACTATGAACCCGTACAGTATGTCAACACAATCCTGGAAAATAGGCATGGAAATTTTGTTGAAAAGAAGTAAAATCTGTAGAAGCAAATACCCCTTGACTCAGCAAAGATATTTTTTACTTGAAAGTATCAGAAATGTTTGGCAATGGTTTCACTTACCCCAGAATGTATTTATCTACCATCATCATCACCCCATGATCTCATTTTCTGGTATTTTGGACAAATACCAAAACTCAGGTTGATGAAGGATGCAAGCTGCCCCTGATATAACAAGGATAAGACAGAATCAACCAAAATATATAGAACTGGGTTGATTTGCCAGATTGAGATGAATATGAGGAAAAATAATTAACAGGCATTTACTAATGCGATAGTATTTTTATTTTCATGGAACCATAGAGCTCAGAAGAGGATAGTAGTACAAACAATACATACAAAATGTATTATCTCAGGTTCCTGAATATATTTCAGAAATGAAAAAAATATACATAAATCATTTCCCTCTTTTTTGTTTTCTGAGACACTTAATCTAAAAATTATCAAAGATATTATAATTAATAGGATTACAGCTATTGAAAACTACCTTTTTAAAAATTTAAATTGATATATTTATAGTTATTTAATTTGTTAAACATAATGAATCCATGAGAAGAGAAACATTGTTTTCAGTTGTGAAAAATATAATTATCCTGGCATAATAAGAGACAGCTGAATCTTCATATTTATTTCTTGATTTATCCTGTTGCAACCTCTGTTTTTAGTTGAAGAATATGAAGATAAAATGTCCTCACACAGATATATTAGAAGAATATGGAAGGCATATTTGGTTAGCACTTTCAGTTGAACACTAATAGTGTCCTTTAATTCTAATATTATACACAAATATTCAGCAAGTACTAATTTCTTATAGAATATTTGTAATTTACAGTTGGAATATATAGTCATGAAATTTCATAATCTATTCAATTTAAATCAATTGAACTACTTAGGCACTTTGCTGTTGTTGCTGTTGTTGTTTTTGCTTATCTGGAAAATATTGATTCAAAGATTGATGCTGATCTTCCAAATATTACATATTGCAATATAGAAGTACCAAGGAAATCACTTTTATTAACATCATTAGTATTTCTACCAGTAAAATCTTTAAATATTGGAAAGCTATCAAGCTCATGGGCAGTACACATTTTCTTAAAATCTAATTTTCACTCAAATTCAAAATTTAAAATTAACAATAAATTTTGTTATTTGTTTTCCTTTCATTCATTTTCATTAGATGTAATCTCTATCAGTAAATCCCTATTTCATTCCTGATATTAGTATTTAGTTTGCTATGTTTCATTTCTAATATATTTAGGTAGGTTTAAATCAATTTGAAAATTTTCAATAAAACCTTATTAACCTTTTTACTTTAGTCACTTTTCTTTTGTCACTCTATTCTTTATAATAATTTTTTCTTTATTAGTTTCTTCTTTATTAGTGTCTTCTTACTAGAGGGTCATTTTACTCTACTTTTCCTCCTTTTTGGAATTGAAAATGTAGGTAATTGTCTTTAGACCTTTCTCTTTTTCTAGTAAAAGGACTTACAGTGTTAAGCTTCATTCAATGCCCTACACTATTTTCTATTCTTTGTATTTTCATTGACCTTCAATTTAAAATATTTTAAAATACTTACTTGTGATTTCTTTTTGATTCACAGATTGTGTGTGCTGTTTATTTTCCAAAATTTATATTGTTGTTGAAATAAAATTGAGTCAATTTTGATGAGAACATACTTTTTAAATTAACACTTTTAAATTTATGGAGTCTTTTGTAAGGGTTCAGTATGTCTTGTGCCTTGACATATCCTCAATGGAAAGGGTCCTAAAACCACAATGATATTCTGCTACACAACTTTATTATTTACAATTTAACAAATCTGGCAACAAAATTGATAATGTATACCTAACTTTTTATGCATTTTATATATATCATTTTTTACAAATGCTACAACATTTGATAAAGATTTGTGTACATTAAATTCCACATATGTTATGAACCAGTGGGTTGAATCTTCATTTGTACCCAAGAGACCCGAGTGCATAACTGAAAAGAAACTTGTTGGAGAATACACATAGCAGCTCTAATAATGCTAAATAAAGGTGTTAATGGTGCAGTTGTCCAACAAAATGAAATGTTTAAACATGTATGAAATATTTTATAAAATAAAATATTACTTAAAATTAAAAAATGTCCACTAATACAATAAAAATGTGGATAAATATCAATAAGGATAATTTGAGGTTGAAAGAGAGGCTTAAACTAAAGAGTTGGTATTGCATTGATGTGAATTATAATAAAGCTTTAGTGCAGTGTTTTACTTTGCCAAAGGGAAGCCAAAAAAAGTACCAGGAATGGGTTGGCTTTTATAAGAGGGATTTACTTGGGGTAAAAGCTTACAGTTCCCAGTCCATGAGAAATCCATATCAGGGCATCATAAAAGTGCTTTCTCACCAAATTGAGCTACCACATGGCAAAGCAAGTTGGCTGCTGATCTCAGCAGAGTTCTCTGCCTTTCTTCAGCTATGGCAAACATGGCACAGTGCTTGTCTCTTACTAGGCTTCCTCTCTGTCTCTCTCTCTGGGCCTCCACTCTTTGAGCCTCTCAGGGGCTCAGCTGTGGGCAAACCTCTCTTATGTGACAGGATCAACTATGGTAGATTCTTCAATTTCCTGTGTCCCTGCACCTGTCTGACTCTGTCACTGGGTTTATATCAGACCCATCTGGGGGGCAGAGAATCAACCTGATGTAGTCTAATCAATATTTTATTAGGTGTGAGGTGTATGTGATGTTTTTTCTGTCCATCTATTAATGTGGTAATTACACAGATTGATTTTCTTTACATTGAACCATCCTTTTATACCTGGGATGGAATTCACGTATTCGTGTTGTATAATTCATTTGATGTGTTACTGAGTATTATTAGCAAGTAATTTGTTGAGGATTTTAGCATCCATGTTAATGAGAAATTGGACTGTAAATTTCTTGTGGTGTCTTTATGTGGCTTTGGTATTAGGGTGATATGGGCATTGTAAAATGAGTTAAGCCTTGTTCCCTCCACTTCTATTTTGTGGAAGAGTTTAAGCAAGATTGGTGTTAGTTGTTTCTGGAATGATTGGTAGAGTTCACCTGTGAAGCCATCTGGTCCTGGGTTTTTCTGAATTGGAAGGTTTTTGATAACTAATTCAATCTCGTTACTTGTGATTTGTATGTTGAATTCATCAATTTCTTCTTTTGTCAATGTAGGCTGCTTGTGTGTTTCTAGAAATTTGTTCATTTCCTCTTAGTTATCCGTCTTGTTGGCATACAATTTTTCAAAGTATCCTATTAGGATACAATTCTGTGGGATCAGTGGTGATAACCCCTCTATCTTTTATTAGTTTATTTATTTGCATCTTCTTTCTTTCTTTGTTAGTTTAGCTAAAGGTTTGTTAATTTTATTAATCTGAAAAGCACAGCTTTTGGTTTTGATAATTTTTTGTAGATTTTTTTTTTATTCTTAAGTTCATTTAGGTCTCCTCTCATCTTTGTTATTTCCTTCTTTCTGATTGCTTTGGGATTAGTTTCTTTTTCTAGTTCCTCCAGGTGTGCAGTTAGGTTATTGGCTTTAGCTATTTCTTCTTTTTTAATATAGGCATTTATGACTGTAAAGTTCCCTCTCATCACTGCTTTTCCTGCATCCCATAGGTTCTGATATGCTCTGCTATCATTTTCATTCAATTCAAGGTAGTTGCTGATTGCTTTTGCAATTTCTTCCTTGACCCACTGATTATCTAAC
Source organism: Cabassous unicinctus (assembly GCA_029593785.1). NCBI lineage: Eukaryota > Metazoa > Chordata > Mammalia > Cingulata > Chlamyphoridae > Cabassous > Cabassous unicinctus. The sequence continues at coordinate 59,996 of JAQZBX010000572.1, read as the reverse complement.
AGTGTGTTGTTTTACTTCCTTAACTTTTTGTCTATTCCTGTTCTCTGACCCTTTTTAATTTCAAGATTTTTTTTTGTGGTCAGAGAAATTAATTTGTACAATTTCAATCTTTCTGAATTCGTTGAGGCTGTGCTGTGATCTAACATGTGGTCTATCCTGGAGAATGATCGATGTGCATTCAAGAAGAATGTAGATGTTGCTGTATTTGGGAGTAATGTATTGTATATGACTTTTAGGTCTAGATCCTCTAACATATTCTTCAAGCTTTCTGTTTCTTTATTAACCTACTGTTGAGATGTTCTGTTGAATAATGATAATGATGTGTTAAAGTTCCCCCACTGTAATTATAGAGGCATTTATTTCTCCACTTAGTTTTTCCAATGTTTGCCTCATGTATTTTTGGGCACCCTGGGTAGCTGCATAAATGATGATGATTGTTCTTGATAGATTACCCATTTTATTAATATAAAGTGCCCTTCTTTATCTCTTGAAATATTTCTGTATTTAAAGTCTATTTTGCTTGATAGTAGTATAGCTACTCCTGCAGTTTTTTGGTTATTTTTGGCATGTAAAATCATTTTCTAAGCTTTCACTTGCAATCTCTTTGTTCCCCTGGGTATGAGGCGAGTTTCTTGTAGACAGCATATAGATGGGTCATATTTCCATATCTGTTCTGCCAATCAGTGTCTTTTGATTAGATAGTGTAATCCACTAATATTCAATGTTATTACTGTCAAGACAGTACTAATATTAGCCATTTTTTTCTTTAGGTATATATATGCCATATTTTCTTTTTGTTTCTCTTTATGTCTTTTTAGTTAGTCTTATGAATAATCTTCCTTTCTCCACTCTCCTTCAACCCCACCTTTCATCTTTTTTCCATTCAACCTGCAGAACTACCTTTAGTATTTCTTTTCTTTCTTTCTTTTTTTTTAAAGATACTTTGATTACATAAATGTTACAGAGACAATACAGGGGATTCCCATATGCCCTGTTCCTTAACCTTCCACATTTTCCCACAGTAGCAACATCTTTCATTAGTGTGGTACATTCATTGCAATTGATAAAAACATTTTGGAGCATTGCCACTAAGCATGGATTATAGTTTACATTGTAGCTTACACTCTCCCCCATTCAACTCTGTAGGTTATGGCTGGATATATAATGGCCTTTATCTGTCATTGTAAAGTCATTCAGGATGATTCCCAAGTCCCAAAAATGCCCCCCTATTACACCTGTTTTTCCCTTTCCCTAACCCCAGAACATCCATGGATCACTGCCTCCACAACAATGGTATTTCTTCCATTGCTAGAATCCCAAGTAGTCTATAGTAGAATACTAGTGAGTTTATTTTGGACCATAGTTCATTTCCCAATCCTGAGGAATCTGGGATGGTTATGCCTTCTCCACCATCAATTGATGGGAGCTTTGATGCCATACATGCGATGGATGGGACTCTCTTGTTGCAGTTGTAGGCACTCTCGGTTCCTTGGTATGTTGTTCATCATCTCCTCCCTGTTAGCTGTCCTGAGTGAGTCCATTGAACTGGAGAGTAGGTGTTGTAAAACCGTGGAGATTCAGGGCTCAGCTGGCACATGGACAGCCCAAAGATTTAAGTCTCTTGGATGTACACCTATCAACTCTAGTACTAATTACAGGTTCAAATAGAAGGACAGAAGAGTCAGGCATAGAGAAACCACTATTGAGTATAACTCAGTCACACTGGGGAGTATAAATATCAGATTAGGGCCTACTGGGAAGGGGCCAAGTTCCTGAGCTCTCTGCCCTGACTATAGTGTCTGGATATCTCCATATCCCTGAGGAGCTTCATTATTTGGGTTCAAATCTACTTTGGCTGTCAATGAGATCCTGTTGAGCTATGCATAACTGCTACCTCTGTGATGGCCTCTCAACTCACTTTGAAGTCTCTTAGCCATACAAACTCATTTGTCTTGAGCTTTTCCCCCTTTGGTCAAGGTATTTTGTTTTGTTTTGTTTTGTTTTCCAGATGCATTGCTTGTTGGTACTTGGAAACAATCCCTTGGTACCAGGGAGGCTTATCCCCAGGAGTCATGTGCCATGCTGGGGGGCAGTTATTGCTTTTATATGCTCAGTTCAGACTAGAGAGAGAGGCCACATTTGAGCAACAAGGAAGTTCCCTGTAGGTAACTCTTAAGCACCTTACATCACTAGGCTAAGTTTCAGTTTCAAGAGCAGAGGCTCATAACCAAAATCATCAATATCAAAGGACCTTCAATGGACCATCCTTCTTCACAAGTCATTGTTGCTGTACCTGGGGCATTCTTTTTTTTTTTTTTTTGTCAGAAACTAAGAATACAGATTATTAGGGGCTGCATAGGAGTAGGGAAACGGGACTTAACACTTAATTGGTGTATAATTCCTGTCCTGGGGGGTGGAAAAGTTTTAATAATGGATGGTGATGATGGTAGTAAAATATTGTGAACAAAATTAACAGCAATGAACTATTATTTGAATATGGTTAATGGGGAATTTTATTCCTATTGTTCCATTAGAGAATGTGGTTGAGCTCCCTTGGATGAGAATTTGATATTCTTTTGGTTATTGTGTGAAACTCCACTCATGGTGACAATGCTCCGTGAACATTTAAACACATTTATATGCCTTATAAGTATACCCAGGTGAACCTCCTCCCATGTATACACCTTCACTGACACCCCACACCGATGAGCCTCCCCTGCCACAGTTGTAACATCTCTGTGATATAAAACTTCTTGAAAAATGAAGCCAGTGAAACAGCCACATACAATTAACAAGAAAATGAAATAATAATGATAGTTTTATACATAAGAAGTAAAATACAGTAAAATTAAGAAAAAGTAAAAATAGAATAATATTTTTAAAAATTAGATTATTAAAAAATAATGAAAAAATATTTGAAAAAAACCTTTATATGTAAATATATATATATTGCCTTTCATCACTGTAAGACTGTTGTCCTGTATGTACAGTGACATTTTTTCCATTCATTTCCCTAATGTCTTACTTTATTTTTTTCATTTTTTCTTCAAAGAAGTTTTAGGTGACAGAGTCACATACAGAATACTGAGTATTCCCATATGCCCAACATCCTCCTCCTTTTCCCCTTTCCCCCATCAATAACATTTTATATGTGGATGGTACATTTGTTACCATTGATGGACAAATATTGAAACATAGCTACTAACCATCATCAATAATTCACACTGTGGTTTACATTTTGGACCATATACTTTTATAAGATCTGATGAAATTTGACTTGGCCTGTGTCCATCTTTGCAAGACCATGCAGAACACTTCCAACACCCCCAAAATGCTCCCTGTTCCATCTATTTTAAACTTCCCTCCCTCTCTTACCAGGCTTCACTCCTTGGAGGACAAGATTCAGTTACTTGCATCTTCACTGCAGGCCTGACAAACTGGTCTGTCCTCCCCTATTAGGCACCACCGATGCTCCCAAGTAACTATCTTTCCTCTGTTTGAGAACATAGCAGGCCTCCCTAGGATGGAAGTCCAACACCTACCCACTCATTATGTGGGTCTCTACCCATTGATGCAACACACTCTGCCAAAATGATCACACACATGCTCCCTAGAAGCCTGCCCCATGTGCACCCTGGTCAGAATGTCCCCCACCCAACACCCTAAATCAGTAACCCTTCACTGTCATATTGCCAAATGAGCATTCCCAATATTGTAATTTCAACCACATACCCACCAATCACCAGTGTTCACCTGCTACTTCCCCCAACACTCCCCCCACATCCATGGGGCATCCAACCCACACACCCCAGCTTGCCCCTTGTCAAACCTGCACCCCCAACCCAATATTATCACTGTACCCCTGTCATGTCCTTCCACTGCATAACTGCATGCTTCCACCTTATCACAGATTTTGCCCCTATGGGCGTTAGCTCACAACCTTCTTCTCCCTTTCTATTTCCTGTAAACTTATCTTCTGGACTCTAGCTCTGTGAGTCTGCTCAGATTTCTTTATTTATATTGGTTGGCTCATGTAATATTTGTCCTTCAATGCCTGGCTTACTTCACTGAACATAAGGTTCTCCAGGTTCATCCATGCTGTCCCATGTGTTAGTACTGTATTCTTTCTTACTGCTGAGTAATATTCCATTGTATGTATATACCACATTTTGTTTACCCATTCATCAGTTGATCGACATTTGGGTTGATTCCAACTTTTGGCAATAGTGAATAATGCCGCTATAAACATGGGTGTGCATATAACCGTTTGTGTCCTTGCTTTCAATTCTTCTGGGTATATACCTAGCAGTGGAATTGCTGGATCCTATGGCAGATCTATAGTTTCTTGAGGAACCACCATAATTTCCTCTACAATGGCTGCATCATTCTACATTCCCACCAGCAGTGGATGAGTGTTCTTGTTCCTCTGTATCTTCTCCAACACTTGTAGTCCTCTGTTTTTTTAATAGTCAGTCTAATAGGTGTAAGATGATATCTCATTGTAGTTTTGATTTGCATTTCCCTAATAGCTAGTGATGTTGAGCATTTTTTCATGTGCTTTTTAGCCATTTGTATTTCTTCTTTGGAGAAGTGTCTATTCAAATCACTTGTCCATTTTTTAAATGGTTTATTTATCTTTTTATTTTCAAGGTGTAGGATTTCTTTATATATGATAGATAATAGACTCCTCAGATATATGATTATCAAATATTTTCTCCCACTGCATAAGCGTTTTTTTCACTTTTTTAGCAAACTCCTTTGAGGTCATAAGTTTTTAATTTTAAGAAGGTCCTATTTGTCTATTTTTTTTTTTCACTCCTCATGCTTTGGGTGTGAAGTTCATGAAATCATTTCCAATTACCAGGTCCTGTAGATGTTTCCCTAAATTATTTTCCAAGGTCTTTATGGTCTTTGCACTTATATTTAGATCTTTGATCCATTTTCAGTTAATTTTTGTCTAAGGTGTGAGATGGTGTTTCTCTCTCATTATTTTGGATATGGATATCCAGTTCTCCAAGCACCATTTGTTGAAGAGGCCATTTTCTACCTTTTGAGTGGGCTTTGTGGCCTTTTGGAATATCAGTTAATGTATATGCATGGATCTATATCAGAACTCTCAACTCGATTCCATTGGTCAGTATGTCTGTCCTTGTGGCAAAACCATGCAGTTTTGACCACTGTAGCTTTTTAGTATGTTTTAAAGTCAGATAGTGTGATTCCTCTGATTTCATTTTTCTTTTTAAATATGCCTTTGGCTATTCAGGACCTCTTGCCCTTCCAAATAAATTTCATAGTTTACCAATTCAGTAAAAACGCTGTGTTGATTTTTATTGGGATTATGTTAAATCTGTATATCAGTTTGTTTAGGATAAACATCTTAATGATGCTTAGTCTTCCTATCCATGAACAGAGAAAATTCTTCCATTTATTTAAGTCTTCTTTGATTTCTTTTAACAGTATTATGTAGTTTTCTGCATGTAAGTAATTTTTATCTTTAGATAATTTTATTCCTAGGTATTTGATTCATTTTGTTGCTATTGAAAATTGTATTTTTTTTTCCTGATTTCCTCCTGAGATTGCTTATTATTGGTGTATAGAAATACTACTGATTTGGGCATTGATCTTATAACCTGCAACTTTATTCATCTCATTTACAAGCTCTAGAAGCTTTGTTGTAGATTTCCCAGGGCTTTCTATGTATAAGACCATGTCATCTGCAAATAGTGAGATTTTTAATTCTTGTTTTCCAATTTGGATGACAAATTGCTTAAGTGCTTGAGCAAGTACTTCTAACACAATGTTAAATAGGAGCGGTGATAGTGGGCATCCTTATCTAGTTCCTGATCTTAGAGGAAAAGCTTTTAGGATTTCATCATTGTATATTATGTTCACTGTGGGATTTTCATATATACTCTTCATTATGTTGAGGATATCTGTATCTATCTTTTGTAGTGTTGTTATCTGGAAATGGTGCTGTATTTGTTGAATGATTTATCTGCATCTATAGAGATGATTATGTGATTTTTTTTCTTTCAATTTGCTTATGTGGTGTATAACATTGATTGATTTTCTTATATTGAACCATCCTTGCATACTAGGGATGAAGCCCATTTGGTCATGGTGTATAATTCATTTGATGTGGAGTTGAATACGATTAGCAAGTATTTTGTAGAGAATTTTAGCATCTAGATACATTAGGGAGATTGGTCTATAGCATTCTTTTCTTGTGGTGTCTTTGCCTTTGGTATTAGGGTGATGTTGGCATGATACAATGAGTTAGGCAATGTTCCTTCCACTTCTATTTTTCAGAAGAGTTTAAACAGAATTCATGTTCTTTCCAGAATTTTGGTAAAATTCTCTTGTGAAACCATCTGGTCCTGGGCTCTTCTTAGATGGGAGGTTTTTGATGACTGATTCTATCTCACTACTTGTAATTATTATGTTGAGCTCATCAATTTCTTCTTTTGTTAATGTAAGCTGCTTATGTGTTTCTAGGAATTTGTCCATTTCTTTTAAATTATCCGTTTTGTTGGCATATAATTTTTCAAAGTACTCTCTTTTTCTCTAGAGTCAGTGTTGATATCCCCTTCTTCATTTCTTATTTTGTGTATTTGTGTCTTCTTTCTTTTTTCCTTTGTTAGCCTAGCTAGTGGTTTGTCAATTTTATTGATCTTCCTGAAGAACCAGCTTTTAGTTTTGTTTATTTTTTCTATTGCTTTCTCTTTTCAATTTCATTTAGTTTTGCTTAAACATACTTTTCCTTTTCCTTTATGTTATCTAATTAATCTGTTTCTCTTTGTTATATTGTTATTACTATCTAAATTCTTGCAAGTCTTATACATTTATGTAAATAAAGCTCTCCTTTAGTTAGTATTCTGGATTTCTGCCTCTTCCTTCACAGAACAGACATGAAAGCTCAAAAATAGTAGTCTCCATATACACATACAAGGTATCAACACAGCTACAAAAGTTATCAAGAAGAGTTGTTAAATAGAGATAATAAGTAGAATCAATGAAATCAGAAATCCCCTTGTCTCATTGTAGTTAATTTTTAGTAATAACAATCTTTTTGGGTATGATGTTGTACCACATCTTGCTTTTAATTTGCATTCCCTTTGGGCTATGATATTGAGCATCTTTTTATTTTAATGTGCTAATTGACCATTTGCATACCTTCTTTTGAAATATGTCCAAGATATTTGTTGGCTGTTTGAATTGTTTAGTGAGTTGTAGTTTTTTATAGTTGGCTTATATAAAGCCCTTTCCAAATATTTTATCCCATTCCATTTTTTTTTTCAGTTTCTTGATAATGTCTTTTGATGAAGATTTTTTAAGAAAATGATGATATCCAATTTTCTATTTATCTTCAATTGCTTATGCTTTTCTTGTCATATCCATAACCCATTGCCATATCCATGGTCATGAATAGGGGTTCATAGGTTTTACTCTAAGAGTTTTATGGTTTTCTCTTTTATAATTAATTCATTGGCACAATTGAGCTAATTTTTGTATATGGCATAAGTAGTGGTTCAACTTCATTGACTGAATGTGTAAATCTACTTTTCCCAAGAACATTTTGAAAAGACTTTTCTTTCCCCAATACCTGTAGGAGATAACCATATCAAAAATAAGTTAGAAATAAATTTGATGGTTTATTTCTGGAATCTCAATTCTAATCCATTGATCTCCATATTTATTCTGATGTCAGTAAGTCAAAAATTTTGTTTTCTGAATATTTATAGTACATTTTTATTTTTCAAAATTGCTTTGGCTATTCAGGATCTCTTGCAAATACATTTAAATGTGAAGGTTATTTCAATTTTTGCAAAATGGCTGCTGGAATATTGATAAGTATCTCAATAAATTGATAGAGCACTAAAGAAAATATTATCTTTGCAACATTAAATCTTCCAATCAAAGAACACAGGATCCTTTTCAGTTTATGTCTTCTTTAATTTATCTCATTAGTGTTTTGTAATTTTGAGTACACTAGTGTCTCACCTCCTTGGATAAATTTATTCACATATATCTTATTGTTTTGGATGCTGTTGTAAAAGGATTTTTAAATTAATTTCCATTTCAGATTGTTTATTGCTAGTGTATAGAAACACATAATTTTTGTATTTTTTGTTCATTTGTCCTACAACATTGCTGAATTCATTTATTAGTTTCAGTAGGTTTTTCTGTCTATTTTATTTGACAGGATTTTTTATATATAAGAGGTATTTTACTTATTCCTTTATATATTTTTTATTTTTTTAAGGATACTTACATTACATAAATGTTACACAAAAATATAGGGATTCCCATACACCCCACCTCCCACACTTCCCACAAACTCCCACATAAACATCCTTCATTAGTGTGGCACATTAATTGCAAATGATAAACAAATTCTGGGGCTTTGCCATTAAGCAGGGACCATAGTTCACATTGTAGACCACACCTTCTCCCACACAGTTATGCCTGGTAAATGATGGTATAAAATGGCCTATATCTGTTATTGTAATGTCACTCAGGACAATTCCCATGTCAAGAAAAAGCCCCTGTATTACAACTGCTTTTCCCTATCCCTGTCCCCAGAGCCTCCAGTGGCCACTAGTTCCATATCAATTTTGTAATTTCTTCCATTGCTAGAATCACAATATATTTATAGTAGAATACAAGTAAGTCCACTCTACACCATAGCTCTTCCTCCCATCCTGAGGACTCTGGGATGGTGATGTCCACTCCCCCTCAAATTGAGAGGGGGCTTATATCCCATGGGGAAGGTGGATGGAATTATCCTGTGTGCAGCTGGGGACTCTCTCCATTCCCTGGGGCAGCCGTTGTCCATCATCATCTGTCAACAGTTCTCCTGGGTGAGTCTGATGAGCTGTAGATTAGGAGTTGCTGCTCCACCTAGGTTCTGGGACCAGCTGGCACATGGACAGCCTGAAGACTCAAGTCTCTGGACATACACCTACAAACTCTAGCACCATAATAGGTATGAATAAAAGGAAAAGATGAGCCATTTGCAGGGAAGACATAGATGAGTCCAACTCTGTCACTCTCAGGAGAACAAACACCAAAGTGGGGCCCACTGACAAGGAACCAAACTCCAGACCTATCCACCCTGACATAGGACCTGGGTGTCTCCAGAGCCCTCAGGAGCCCCACTATTTGGAGTGATATCCACTTTGGAATTCTATGAGATCCTACTGAGATGTGGATAAGTGTTACCTCTGCGATGAGCTCCCAACTCATTTTGAAGTCTCTTAGCTATGTAACCTCATTTTTGTTTAAATTTTCCCCCTTTTATTCAAGATCTTTTTCCAGTGTCATAGCCAGTTGGCATTGGTAGCAATCCCTCGGTGCCACGGAGGCTCATCCCCAGGAGTCATGTCCCATCTGGGAGGATGGTAATGCATTCATATACCGAGTTTGGCTTAGAGAAGGCTACATTTGAGCAACAAGGAGGCTCTCAGGAGGAAACCCTTAGGCACCGTGTAATAATAGTCTAATTTCAATTTCAAGAGCAAAGACTCATAAGGCTAATCATTAATATCAAGGGTCCATCAGTGGATCATCCTCCTTCACCAGTCACTGCCTCTGCACTTGGGGGACTGTTGATGCTCCCTTAGAAAATGTGGCAGAGCTCTCCAGGATGGTTATTCAGTATTCTCTCATTTATTGAGTGATTCTCCACCGACTGTGACAATACCTGTGAACATTTGACCATTTGAACATTTTTATATACCTTATAGTTATGCTCAGGTAAAGTTCCTCCCATGCATCCCCCATCTCTGACACCCCACACCAATAATCCACCCCCAGCCCAGTTGTAACTCTTTTGTGATCCACAGCTTCTTCAAAGATGCAGCCATTACCATAGCTGAATATAATTAACAGGAAAATGAAATAATAATGATAAATTTAAATGTAAGAGATAAAATATACAAAACTTTTTTAAAAACTAAAGAAAATAATATTAAAAGATTGGTTTATTAAAAAATGAAAAATTAAAAAAAAATTTTGGACATTTTGCCTTTCATCTCTGCAATATGTGGTGTCCAGTCTGTACTATGGCACCTTCACCCTCTCATTCCCCAATGTCTCACTACTTTTTATCTTGTTGTCAAAGAAATTTTAGGGTAAAGGAAATTCACACACAGAATACAGGAGACTCTCATATACCCACCATCCTCTCCCTTTCCTCCCCCTCATATTAATACCTTTTTACATGTGGATGATACCTTTGTTATAACTGATATACAAATATGGAAATATAGCTGCTAAACATTGTCAAAGGTTTACACTATGGTTTACATTTTAGATGGTACACTTTTATGAATTTTGATGATATTTGCCATGTCTTGTGTCCATCAGTGTATAGTAATGAAGAACATTTCCACTAACCACTAAATACCTCCTGTTTGATCTATTCTATTCCACTCACCCCATCTCCCCAGGGCCCACAATGACCCCCTGGCTTGACTCATTGGATGACTAGATTCATAGTTACATGCAACAAGAGATCTTGACACACTGGTTTGTCCTCCCCTATTAGGAACCACCCTTAATCTTGAGAGACTCCCACCTCTCTATTTCTGAACGAATCGGTCCACCCACAGATGGGAGTCCAACTCCTTCCTGCTCATTATGTGGGTCTCCACCCATTGATACGACACATTATGAGAGAATGAACACCCACAAACTCCCTAGAAGCCTGCTCTAGGTGTGCCCTGTCTGAATTCCTCCCCAACAAACACTGTAAACCAGTGACCCTTCCTTGTCATTTTGCCATAAGAGCATTCCCACCTCTATACCTTCAACCTCATGCTCACAAATCCTCAGTGTTCACCTGGTCCCTTTCCCAAACCTTCCCCTAGTATCCTAGACCTTCTAATCCACCCTTCCCAATCTACCCACCTGTCAACCCTGCACCACCAAATCAAAAACTAACTATAGAACTTCCATATGATCCAGCAATTCCAATGCTAAATATATACCCTGAAGAATTGAAAGCAAAGACACGAATAGATATGTGCACACCAATGTTCATAGTGACATCGTTCACTATTGCCAAAAGTTGGAATCAAATCAGGTACCCATCAAGAGAAGAATGGATAAACAAAATGTGGTACATACACACAATGGAATATTACTCAGCTGTAAGAAGGAATAAAGTGCTAACACACGGGATAACATGGATGAATCTTGAAGATCTTATGTTGAGTGAAGCAAGCCAGGCATTGAAGGATGAACAGTATATGACCTCACTGATATGAATTAAGGAAATTGAGCAGTCTCAGAGAGATATTGTATGAAAGCTAGGTTTACAAGAAATAGTAAGAGAAGAGAAGATTGTGAGCCATCACCCGTACGGATGTAATCTATGGTAAAATGATAGAGTGTAGTTGCGTATCGAAGGGATAGGACAGGAGGGTTGTGATATTTACTTATTCCTTTATAAATTTGATGCTATTTCTTTCTTTTTTTCCTTCTTAAATTCTTTATTAAATTTGCCAGACCAATGTTGGATAGCACTGGTGAAAATGTACATCTTTATTTTGCTCCTAGTGTAAGGAAGTATATTTCAGCCTTTCAAAATTAACCATATTGTCAGCTGTGGATTGTCATAATGATCCTTTATTATATTAGGGACATATACTTTTATTCCTAGTTTACTGAGTGTTTTTATCAAGAAAAGGTGCTGACGTTTGTCAAAAGTATTTTTATGTTGACATGAACCAGTTTTGGTAATTTATTTTTTCTTTCAATAGTTCCATTAATATGATGTATTACATCAATTTATCTGTTATATTGAATCACTCTTGCATACCTAATTTTGGTGAATATTGCTGTTAATGTGCTATTGAATTTGTGTGCTAGTGTTTGGTTGAAGAACTTAGCAACTGTCTTCTTCAGGTTAATGGGTCTGTAATTTCCTTTACCTATGCTATTTCTTTATGACAGTAAAATAGTAATTCTATCCCCATGAAATGAGTTAGGAAGTGTTATATATTTCATTTTATTGAGGAAGTTTGATAAGCATTTATGTTAAAATTTTTTTTGAATATTTGGTAGAATTCATCTGTGAAGCCATTCAGTTTTGGCTTTTTTTGGAGGGCAGGTAAGAAAGGTTTTTTGATTATTGATTCAAAAAATTTACTTATTATTGGTCAGTTGAGATTTTGCTTATTCTTGAATCTTAGGTAATTAGTGTTTCTGGGAATTTGTCCATTTCATCTAGATTATGCAATTTGTTGGTATAACTTCTTGCAATTTTTGTAGTATTTCTCCAAGGTGAGAAGAATGTGTGCACTTTAATATTTAGTTTTAGTTTTATTCATTCCCCTTTTAAATTTGTTACTCTAGCTAAAGCTTTGCCAATTTATTGATCTAATCAAAGAATTAACTTTTAGTTTCATTTATTTTCGCTGTTGTTTTTCTATATATATTCTATCTATCCCACTCAAATCTTAAGTATTTCTGTACTTCTCTTACCTTATGGTTTGGTTTGCTCTTCTTTTCTCTATTTCATGATATAAAGTTAAGTTTGATTTGAGGAATTTCTATTTTTTTATTATAGTAATTTAAAGCTGTAAATTAACCCCCTGAACACTGCCTTCACTATATCTCATATGTTCAGTATGTTTTTATTTTTTATTCATCTGTATGAATTTTCTAATTTCCCCTTGATTTCTTCATTTACCCATTGGCTATTTAAGTGTGATTAATTTCCACATATTAGTGAATGTTCCTAGATTTCCTCCTGTTATTGATTATACAGCCTCATTCTATTTTGGACAGAAAAATACTTTGTAAGATTTCAATTTAAAATGTATTGAAACTTATTTTGTGACTAATATATATAGTGTATACTAGAGAATGATCCATATACTTGAATATAGTCTGTACTCTGTAGTTCTTGGTCATATAACTGATATGTATCTATATATAACACACACACACACACATATATATATATTTATTTATTTATCTGTTAGTTCTAATTCTTGAATACTGTGGATCAAGTCTTGTGTTTCTTTAGTGACCATCTGTCCAAATTATTTATCAATTATTAAAAGCCAGGTATTAATGCTTCCCACAATTATTGCAGAACTATTTTTTCCATGAATTTTGTCAATAATTGCTTGATATATTTGGGGCCCTTTTCATCCATAAATATATGTTTATACTTGTTATAACTTCCCATTTATTTACCCTTTTATTGTGATAGAATGACTTTCTTTTCTCTTTTGACAGTTTTCCATATGTAGTCGATTATATGTGATGTTAGTATAGCCACCAATTCTCTTCTGGTTATTATTTTCATGGATTATTTTATCCCGTGCTTTCACTTTCAATGTATTTTTGTCTTTGAATTTAAGGCAAGTCCCTTGTAAACAGCAAATAATTAGATCATGGTTTTCTATCCATTCTACCAATTCCTAAATTTGGATTCCTGGGTTTAACCCCTTTATATTAAAATTTATTACTGATAGGGAAGTCTGAAATCTTCTAGTTAATCTTCTAGTTATTGTTGTATGTCTTATACCTTTTCAGCCCTCATTTCCTCCATTATTATTTAGTTTTGTGACAGTTTTCTCATTTCCTTTTGTGTATACTTTTACATAGTTTTTTTGTTGTTGTTGAAAATTATGCTTCTATAGCCATCTGTCCCCCACTTCATATTGCTTTTGTCCCCAATTACATTTTTATGCCTTGCTTTTAAATCATATAGAAATTTAAATCAATGTTAAAAATCACAATACCATAATACTGTTGTTTATAATTACCCATGTATTTATTTTACTGGAAAGTGTTATTGGTTCACACAGCTGTAAATTACTGTTTAGTAGTCTTTCTTTTCAAATTGGCTTTCTTTGGGGTTTCTTTATTTTTCCTTTTTTTTTTTTATTTTGGAGGTACCAGGGATTGAACATGGGATCTCATATACATGCAAAGCACACTCTCAACTACTGAGCACCATCCTCTCTGCTTAAGGAAGATCTAGTGACAGTGAAATCTCAAAGATTTTGTATATCTTAGAAGGTCTTAATCTCTCTCATATTGAAGGACAGTTTAACCAGATATAGAATTTTTGGTTGACAGTATTTTTTTTTAAATGATTACTCTAATAAATCATTTCTTTACTATATAGGCTTTATGGTTTCTAGTGTGAATTTGGATGTTTATTAATTTTGGATCACTTGTATATGTCAAGTCACTTCTCTCTTCCTGCTTTTAGGATATTAACTTTGCCTTTGGGTTTGGATAGTTTTGTTAGAACTTGTTTCAGCCTGGATCTCTTTGAGTTTATCCTGTTTGTGTACGATTGAGCATCTTGAATGGGTATATTTGTGGTTTTCATTGGGTTTATACAGTTTCAGCAATTATTTCATCAAAAATATTTTTTCTTTGCTCTTTCTCACTCTCCTCTTCTGGGACTGCTAGAAGACATATGCTGTTACACTTAATGGTATCCCACAAATTCATCAGTTTCTGCTCATTTTTATTCATTATTATACATCTTCATCCTCAGACAGGATATGGTCAATTATATTATCTTCAATGTCACTGATCCTTTCTTCTGCTCAAATAGTCTGTTGAAAACCTCTATTGATATTTTATTTAAGCTCTTGTATTTTTGAGTTCAGGAATTTCAGTTTATTTTTCTTGATACTTTTATTTATTTACTGCAATTACCCTTTTCCTCATACATCATTTTTTCTGATATCTTTGTGCTTTGCAAGCTTTACTTAGAGTTATTTTTCTTATTTAAAATACTTGATGTAACATATTTGATTAATAATTCAATAACTGGATTTCTTTAAGGATATTTTCTGTCAAAAATTTTTCTCCTGTGTCTGGACCATTCTTCCTTGTGCCGTTTAAGTTTTGTAATTTTTGTGAGATCTGAACTTTCTGAGTAGCATTTTGAGAACTCTGGAAATCTGAATCAAGCACTGCTAAAAGATTGCTGCAAGTTTTTTATTTTTTATTTTTTATTTTTTACCTATTGATGGCTGGAGCCATTCATTTATCTCCTTTCCAAATATTTTAGCAGGGTATAAGCACATTTTCAATGTGATAACAAGTTTATTTTCCATTATTTCAGGGTTCAGTGAGTCAACTCACCTAAATTTCATCAAGGAAAAAAATCAAGTGTACCCTTCTTTAAATTTTCTGGCTAAAGCACTGTTGGATGGTGCTGCATCCTCTGTGCTTGTCCCTCATTCTTCTGTCACAGCAAACTAGAATTGCAAGTAAAACTATTTGGAGGAATAAATTTTCTCTCCCTTCCTTGGTATCAGCATCAAATTTTAAGAGGTAAAGTACATTTTCCCATATCTCCACTGTGGGTCTGAAGGATTGAGGATCATTAATGGATCATGCCTATTTCCTTTTGAACAGGAATCCTGTGATTGTTTAGAGCATCCAATACTCTTGTAGAGTTGTAAATTAGTAATTCCACAAATTCTTTATCCATTCATCCCATGAACCTAATGGATATTTGAACTCTACCTTTTGAATATTGTCAATAAAGATGCTATGAGCTTGCATGAACAATTTAAGTACCTTTTTTTCAATTATTTTGGTTACATAACATAGTTTTCATTATGGAAAACTATGTTTGTCTTTTTTTAGGAATGATGAAACTATAGTCCGTAGTTGCTTAACCACTTTACTATTTTATATATGTATATATGTATGTATATATGTGTGTGTGTGTATAGCCATCATAGGAGATATGCCATGGTAAGTGTATTAGTCAGCCAAAGGGGTGCTAATGTGAAATACCAAAAATGGGTTGGTCTTTATAAAGGATATTTATTTGGGGTAGAATTCCACTTATACCAGGCCATAAAGCATTAGGTTTCTTCTCTCACGAAAGTCCATGGCCATGTGTCGGAGAAAGACAGCTGCCAACGTTTGCCAGGGTTCAGTCTTCTTGGGTTCCTCTCTTCCCGGGGCTGTGTTTCTCTCTCCGGGCTTAGCTCCTTTGGTTCCTTCACTAGTTCAGCTGTAGACTTTCAGGTGAAAAGCTCACTTCTCTTCTCCTGGGGCCTTCTCTCCAATATAAAAACTGCTTCTCAAAAAAACTGTTGCTCAAAACTGCTTCAACTCTGTTCTTGCCATGCCTTTTATATTTGATTCCCCACCCACCAAGGGGTGGGGCTCAATGCACTAATCATAACTTAATCATGCCCAGATTAACAGATCAGTTTACAACCATGATCCAATTATATTTTTGGAATTCATAATTACATCAAATTGCCAAATGGCCACATTCCACCCTCTGAATTCCAAAAATACATTATAATATTGAAAAAAACTTAAATTGGTAACAATTCAAGTACAAAATCATATCATAGGAAGTTTAAAGAAATACAGTTTGTCTTCAGGCAAAATCCTGTCTGCCGTAGACCTCTGAAAATTACAAAACCATTTAACTGCTTCCAATACACAAATAGAAAGACAAAGGATAAACATTTTCATTATCATAAAGATAAATTGGGATGTTAAACATGAGTCATGGATCCTCTATAGTTCAGTAAACCTGCAGGGCATCCTCCATTCGATTTCAAAGTATGAGAGTCATTCTTAAGAAGATGGTTTCTTCTCCTTGGGGCCACATGGGAACCCACACTTTGCACAGGCTTGCCCAAAGGCCATTTTCTTGGTTCCAACCTAATCAAGCATCTGGGTGTCAACCAAGCTCCAGACGTCACCACCCAAGAGTGTTGGGGTGATTGCCAAAACTTACCCAATATTTGGGTTAGAGTCTTAGCCCCCCTAGTACAATGAGGTGAAGACAACATTTCCCCTAACCTTTGGCATACAGGTTCAACCCACTCAGAGCAACAAGTTGACCACCTGGCCTTCCCTAACTTTGGCATATGGTTCAACTCTCTTAGAGCAATGGGTTGACTACCTGGCCTTCTCTAATACATGGGGGACAGGTACACCCCTCTCAGACCTATGGGGTGTTGACTTTAACTGCCCTAATCTTTGAGGAATGTGCTCCACCCTCCCTGTACCCTGGGATGGCGAAACTCTCCCAGAACATCGGGTGGGGACATTCACCCTCTTCAACTGCTGGGGAAACCTCACCCTCTCTGTACATATGGGTGGGGCTCCTCTCTTGGCCCAAGGAGATGTCTTAATCCCAGATCTCTGCTTCCACAGTTTTCTTCTTAAAGCTCTTTCTCCTGCAATCTCTCCTTTCCATGTTCTCTTTTGTCCAAGCTGACAGTGGTTTTGTTCATACAGCTCTCTCAAAAACTTCATTGGTTTAGCATGCAGGAAGCAGAGATCCAAGCCATCAGACAGTAAGACTTTCCACAAGTCTTTCCAAGATAACTGCATCTTCAATTCTGATTTATAAGTTCCAGTCTTATCTAAGTTTCCAAATGGGGCACTTTCATCTCGGAATTTGATTTCCACAATCTTGGAAGTTTTGGAATCAGTTTCTGTTTTCTTTGTGCCCAGAAGTTCAGTCCTTAGTGTATTTTCCTCATCTAGCATTTTGCTATAAGCTGCAAGGAAAAGCCAAACCACATTCTCTGAGTTTAACTTGGAAAGTTCTTCAGCAAAATGCTCCAGTTTGCCATTTTAAAATTCTGTCTTCCATATAACACCAGGAGTTAACCTTGCTAAGTTCTCTGCAAATTAAAATATGGATCACTTTTCCTCCAGTTTCCAATAATAGTTTCATCATTTACTTCTAAAGCATCATAGAAAGTCTCTTTAGCATCCATATTACTATCAATAGTGTCTTCAAAGGGATCTAGGCCTTTTCCATCAAGCATTTCACAATTCCTCTAAAAAATACCCCCTACCCATTTATAAAACTGTTCCAAGATTTTGGTACCTACAAAAGCACTTCCCCACTCCTCAGTACCATATTCTGTATTAGTCAGCCAATGGGGTGATAATGTGAAATATCAAAAATGGTTTGGTCTTTATAAAGGGTATTTATTTGGGGTAGAAGTCCACAGATGCCAGGCCATAAAGCATTAAGTTTCTTCTCTCACCAAAGTCCATGGCCACGTGTTGGAGAAAGACAGCTGCCGACATTTGCCAGGGTTCAGTCTTCTTGGGTTTCTCTCTTCCCGGGGCTGCATTTCTTTCTCCGGGCTTAGCTCCTTTGGTTCCTTCACAAGGTCAGCTGTAGACTTTCAGGTGGACAGCTCACCTCTCTTCTTCTGGGGCCTTCTCTCCAATATCAAAACTGCTTCTCAAAAAAACTGTTGCTCAAAACTCCTTCAACTTTGTTCTTGCCATGCCTTTTATATTTGATTCCCCACCCACCAAGGGGTGGGACTCAATTCACTAATCATAACTTAATCATGCCCAGATTAACAGATCAGTTTACAAGCATGATCCAATTATATTTTTGGAATTCATTATTACATCAAATTGCCAAATGGCCACAGTAACTAAGGCTTTGTTTTGCATTGTTGGAAAGACAAATGTTGTTTATACTTTTGTCATGTGTTTGTTGGCCATTTGTATATCTTCTCAAGAAAATTGTCTAAACAAGCCCTTTGACCAATTTTTAATTTCTTTTTTTTTTTTTGTTCTTGAGCTCACACATTGGTTGATTGGTTCTTAGTTTTAGATTTCCACTTATGTATGCATTTTCCATTTTCATTGCTGCTATTGATTGATAATTTCATTCCATTGTGGCTAAGGAAGAAATCTTTTATACATTTAATCTTTTCAAATTTATTGAATTTGTTTTGTGGCCTGATATTTAATCTATCTTGGAAAGTGTTCTTTGGGCCCTTGAGAATAATATGTATTCTGTTGCTGTTGGATGGGGTTATCTACATATCTGTGTTAGGACTAGTAAGTTTAAATATTTCCCAAATTCTCCATGAGATTCCTGATATTCTGTGTAGATGTTCTAACCCTTATTGAAAGTGCATCCAATATTATGGTAGAGCTATTTGTCCCTTCAAATATATCAATATATGCTTCCTATATTTTGGGGCTTGTTCCTCAAGATCTATATGTTTATAATTGTTAAATATTCTTTATAAAATTATAGCTTATCAAGAAAAAAGCCTCTCTTTTATCTTGAAAGAGTTTTTATCTTAGAGTATATTTTCCCTAATATTTGTATAGCTGCTGCAGCCCTCTTTTGGCTACCATTTGCATGATTTTTTAAATCTTGATCTTTGACTTTCAATCTATCTCTGTATAATGAGATCTAAAGTGACTCCTTGTAGACAGAAAATAGTTGGATCATGTAATAATATCTATCCTGCAAATGTCTCCCTTTAGATTAGAGACCTTGATCCATTTATATTTAGTTTTTATTATCTGTTTGTATTGTACCTTTGTGTCTATTAATGCCTCCATTTTGCCCAACATTTTGGTGTTTATTTTTTATTAAATTAATTAATTAAATTATTAAATTAATAAATGTAATCAATGTGCTACACTAATGAAGGATGTTTATGTGGGAGTTTGTGGGAGATGTGGGAGGTGGGGCATATGGGAATCCCTATATTTTTTGTGTAACATTTATGTAATCTAATTATCTTTTTTTTAAAATTAAAAAATTTAAAAGAAAAGAAAAAAAGAAAAAAAACCTTTTTGTTCTGTTTCATTAACTTTTATTTGTATGTTTTAGATTTTTTCTTTATGATTATAATAGGTATTAAAACTAACACCCTAAATTTTAAGTCTAGCCTGAGTTGATAAGATATCTTCAATAACATAAAAATTTTGCATGTACCCTTTAATCATATAGAAATAAACACTGGTTTTACAAAGGAAAAATATAATACTGGCTTTTAGTTTCACCACTGTATCTTTGCTCAGTCTTTTGTTACATTCTAGTTTTTATTTATTTTATTTATTTATTTTTTTAAATTTTATTCCATTCATTTTACTTGAATGACCCCTTTCAGTGTTTCTTTTAGGTCATAACTTATAATGATTAAATCACTCAGATGTTGCTGATCTGGGATTGTCTTAATTTATCTTTCAGTTTTGGAGGATCATTTGCCAGTTATAGAATTCTTTACTGACACTGTTTTCTTTCTTTTATGCACATCAATCTGATGCCTTCAGGCATCCTTTTTTTCTGATGATAAGCTATTATTTTTATTGAAGACTCTTTAGATGTGATGAGTTGCTTCGTTTTGTTTCCTGCCATTTTTATTAAAATGTGTCCTTTCATTGATCTCTTTGCTTATATCTTTCTTGGAATTTGCTTAGCTTTCTGTGTATGGAGATTCATGTCTTTCTTCCAGTTGGGGAAGTTGTGTCCATTATTTTTCCAAAATTATTTTTGCCTCTTTCTGTCAGTCTCTTTATTGCAAATCCCATAATAAATATCATTTTCCATTTGATGCTTTCCCACAAGTCCCCAATTATATGTTCAATTTTTTCGTTGTTTTTTTCTACACCTCATACTGTATAATTTCAACTCTTCTATCTTCAAGTTCACAGATTCTTTTCTTGGCTTAAATTTGCTGTCTAACATCTCTAGTGAATTTTTCATTTATTAATTGTATTTTCCAGCTTGAGAATTTTAGTTTATTTCTTAAATAATTTTTTAAGAGGTACCAGGGAATGAACCTGGGACCTCGTACATGTGAAGCATGCACTCAACCACTGAGATATACCTTTTCCACCATACATAATTTTTAATTCTTATTGATATTCTCATTTTGTCATGCATCATTTTCTTGGTTTCTTTTTGTTAATTGTGATAGTTTGTGTGTATTTTCAATATTCAATTTCTTCCTAGAAAAATTAATATTTCCTCCAAATCAAAATGAAAATATTAACTAATAAATGTCTGTTTTCTTTATTCTACCAATTATATTTCATTGCCTACATTGTTAATGCAAATAATAATTCACCTTGAATTTTGATTAATTAATTAGTTTTCACAGTTTAGCTTTTAATCTTAGTCACTAAAAATTTGCATAATAATGATTAATTATCCTCTCAGTCTAAAGTTATGCCCATATTTTCATATTTCCTTAATGAGGTTTTTTCCCCCCTCTTTAAATAAACTCTGATCACTATAATCATAAGCCTGTCTCCCATCTTTGAGTAAAATATCCCATCTTTAGTCTCCTTCTGGATTCCAGATACTGTGAATAAGGTTTTCAGATCCTTTCATCATAGCAGCTCATATGCATTTATTTAAAGAAGATAAGAATATTCATCCATACTTATCAAATACTACCTAAAATTTCTTTCTACACTACATCTTCTCACTGTACTCCCAAGGAAAATACTTGAGATAGGATTTGTGGAACAATTGATTGAATCTCATTTCTTCTGATGTAGGTTGATTTCTCCCTCTGTATTTGAAATCAGAAAGCTTAAGGTGTATGTCCAAGAGACTTAAATCTTTGGGCTGTCCATGTGTCAGTTGGGCCCTGAATCTCAACAGATTTGCAACCCTTACTCTCCAGTTCACTGGACCCACCAGGACAACTAATAAGGAGACAAGGACAATGCCCATCCAGAGGAACAGAGAGAGTCTGCAACAGTAAGCAAGATAGTCCCATCCATCTGCCACATAGGATCTAAGATCCCTCTCAATTAGAGAGAGAGTGGGCATCACCATGCCAGAATCCTCAGTATTGGGGAATGCACAATGGACTAGAGTAGAAGTAATCTTATTCTACTATAGACTTACTGTTATTCTAGTGATGGAAGAACTTTTATTTATGTGGAGGCAGTGGCCATGAGGGGTTCTGATGGGAGAGAGAGGAAAAGCTAGCTGCAATATGGGAGCATTTTGGGGACATTGGAATTGTACTGAATGACATTGCAATAACAGGTACAGGCCATTATATATCTGTCATAACTTGCAAAATAGTGTGGGATGTAGTGTAAACTATAATGTAAAGTATAATCCATGCTTAGTGACAATGTTTCAATATGCGTTCATCAATTTTTAACAAATGTACCACACTAATGAAGGATGTTGTTAATGGGGAAAGTGTGGGAGGGGTAGGGAGTGGTGGATACAGGAATCCCCTATATTTTTTATGTAACATTTACATAATCTAAGAATCTTTTTAAAAATTTAAATAAGCACATAAAAAAAGAAATTGCAAAAAAAGAAAGTACATTTGGATTTAGAAAATAAAAAGTTTAAATGATGAATTTCTGATGTCTATTTTCTTGTTTTTGTGGGAGGCAGACTCACTCCATGAAAGAGATAGAGAATTAAGGACTGAGTTGTGGCCTAAATGAAAGTGGAGTAAATTTGGATCATCCATTATCATTAGTGAGAAAAACCTTGATTATAGATTTTTAAAAAGGTATTGAAAAGTAATTTTGAGGGCCCCACAAGGCTGTCCTTCTGACTTTGTATTAAAGTTAATCAGATTTTCTATGGCTAGTGTTAGCAGCCTTGTGGTGGAAACAGAGGAAATGTAAGGATTAGTTGAGTAATGCCAGTGCTCACAGTCAATGAACCTGTTGATTATAGAGGTAATGCTGGACAGAGATAGAATGAAGGCAGAAAGGTTTTTAGTGATTTAGAAGATGAAGGATGATTAAGGGTATAGAGTCTTTATATTTGAAATGCCTGTGTTTTGGGTAGAAAAAGATTTCGACACAGATTGCCTAAACATACTACTACATCTCTTGTATGCTTTAGGTTTGAACTTCTGAATCCAAATTAGGATAGGAATCTTCAAGATGTAAATCACGATAAAAGTAATCTGTGAGTAAAGCAACTGAACTTCTTTTTCATGTCACAATAGCCAACCAATCAGAATATGCTGCAAACCTCCCCTAACAATGAACCTTCTGGAGATTTTGGAGGCTGGAGGGAGGGTGGATTCTAAAAGATAACATCTATAGTTTAAAGTAAGATGTTGTCCTTTAGAATCTGTTTTGCCTCTGGCTTCTAAAGTTTCTAGACTCATTTATAGTTTCTTTACACACAGATCTTCTGTCCCTTTTATTTGAACCTATAATTAGTACCACACTTGTTAAATGTATGTCCCAGAAACTTAAATCTTTAGTCTGTACATGTGCAGGATGAGCCTTGAATCTCAGCAGGTTTACAACACCTACTCCCCAGTTCATTGGACCCACCCAAGACAAGTAACAAAGAGATGAAGATGGATAATGCCCATTCCAAGGGACAGAAAGTGTCTGTATTGGCAAGCAAGATAGTTCATCCATCTGCCCCATTGGATCTAATCCCCCTCTCAATTAAAAACAGAGTAGGTATCACCATCCCCAATTCTGTAAGATTGGTGAATGAACAATGAACTAAAGTAGACTTATTAATATTCTATTATAGACATGCTATTTTTCTGGCAATGGAAGGACTTTTATCATTGTTATAAAGGCAGTGGTCATCAGAGCTTCTGAAGTGAGGGAGAGGGAAGAACAGGTGTAATATGGGGGAATTTTCAGGACATCAGAATTGTCCTGCATGACATTGCAATGATGGATATAAACTATTATATATTCTGTTATTACCTACAGAATTCTGTGAGACAGGGTATAAGTTACAATGTAACTATAGTTAGTAGCAATGCTTCAATATTTGCTCATCAGTTTTAACAAATGTACCACACTAATGAAGAATGCTATTAATGTGGGAAAATGTGGGAGGTGGAGGGGTTGGAATGTAGGAATCTCCTATAGCTTTATGCAATATTTATGTAATCTAAAACTTCTTTAAAAATAAAAGAAATAAAAAAGAGAAAAAAAAGAAAGTGTAACCATTTTAGAGTGGATGGGCCTGAGAGTGGTGCAATGATATAAATGGTTTTATGTTGCCAGTCTGTAAGGGTGGATAGGGAGAAAATTTAGGTAGGCCTATCAATGGAAGAGGGGTAAGGTTTGGGGAAAGAACAATTAAGCTCTAGGAATTTGTTGGTCTGGGGTTAAAACTACAATGCTGGGAATATCCTTTTGGCAAACATGGCAGGGGAGGGTTACTGGTGATGCCAGTTTGGCACTGCTTATGAATTCCAAATATAGATATCAGATTATGTTTGTAAAATGGTCTATACCTGGGCATGATTAAATTATTATTAGGGATTTGATTGGGCTATGTCAGTAAGAAGTTGAGTTTCCGCACCTTGGTGGGTGGGGACTCACAGAGATAACTACATGGCAGAGAAGAGAGTTGGAGTTTTGTTGCTGAAGATTTTGAGCTGGAGCCCAGGAAGTAACACAGAGGAGCAGAGAAGCAGGACCTGGAGAGAATTGAGCCCTGGGGAGAGAGACAGAACCAGTTGCCTGATAGTATACAGTTGGCCTTGTGGAGTGAGCAGGGCAGCTGAGCCCAGAGAGAACCAAGCCCCAAGAAGAAAGGAACCTGGGAAGCCTGCAATCTTGGCAGTCATCAACAGCCATTTTGCTCCAACATGTAGCAAAAGACTTTGGTGTGGGAAGTAATTTATGCTTTATGGCCTTGTAACTGTAAGCTTCTACCCCAAATAGAAATCCTTTAAAAAGCCAAGAGATTTCTGGTATTTTGCATCAGCACACCTTTGGCTGACTAATACAGAGATGCCAGGAGTCAGGTGTGCCTTTGCAATTATCAAACTGCTGGAAAGGTTTTATAAATGGGTAAGGGGTATTTATTTCGAGGAATTATGAGATGCTTGATGGAAAAGACCTACAGTGCTTTGAAGAGGTTGTTGATAGTAATATGGACTGTAAAGAGACTTTTTATGTGGCCTTAGAATAAAATGATAAAATCTACTATTGGAAACTGGAGGAAAGGTGATGCATATTTTAAAGTTGAATAGAACTTAGAATGATTAACCCATAGTGTTTTTTGGTAGGCAGAATTTGAAAATGGTGAACCTGAACATTTAGCTGAAGAACTTTCCAAAGTAAACTTGGAGAATGTGGCTTGGCTTCTTCTTTCAGCTTATAGCAAAATCCTACACAAGAGAGATAAGCTGAGGACTGCACTGCTGGACACAAGGGAAACAGAAACTGATTCTGGAAATTCCAAGCCTTTGGAAATCAAGCTCCAAGAAGATATGTCCAATTTGAGGACTTAACTAAGCTTGGATCTTTTAAATCAGGATTGAAGATGCAGTTATGTTGGAAAGACTTCTGGAATATATTTCTGTCTGATGGCAAAACCCCTGCTTCTGGCATACTAAACCAACAAGCTTTTTGAGAGAGGTATATGAACAAAACCACTGTCACCTTGGAATAAAAGGGACTTGGGAAGGAGAGATTGAAGGAGAGACAGCTTTAAGAAGAAAACCATGGAACCAGAGATCTGGAATTAAGACATTGCCTTGAGCCAAGACAGGAACCCCAACCATGTGTACAGAGAGGGGGAGCTTGTCCCATCAGTTGAAGAGGGTGGATGTTTGTGCGTGATGTTCAGGAAGAGTTGTGCTGCCCAAGGGTACAGGTAAGGATAGAATAGATGGAACATAGGACATTTTTAGGTTATTAGAATTGTTCTGATGATCTTGCAATAATGGATACAGACTGTTATAAATTTTGCCAAATCTATAAATGTGTATGGTCCAAAATGTAAACCATAATGCAAACCGCTTATCAAGGTTAGTAACACTGCTTCAATATTTGTGCATCAATTGTAACAAATGTAACATCTCCATGTAAAATGTTATTAATAGGAGAGAGTGGAAAGAGGGTAGTCATTGGGTATATGGGAATCCCCTATATTTTCTATGTGATATTTCTGTAACCTAAAGCTTATTTGAAATCAAAATGAAAAGAGACGCTGGGGGAATATAAAGAAGAAAAGGTCACTGTAATACAAGACAACAAATCTGCCAGTGATGAAAGACACCATGTCTAACTTTTTATATTACTACAGTTTTAATTTTTTTTGGATTTTATTTTTTATTTTTAAAACTATTATTATTACATTGTCTTATTAATTTTATTTGTTTTTTTTGTTGTTGTTGTTGGCTTCATTTTTGAGAGGTTTTGGATCACAGAAGGGTAACAAGTGTAGCACGGGAGGATCACAAGTGTGTGGTATCAGTGATGGAGCATTTATGGTGAGGTGTGTATGTGGGGCATGCCTCTAAAGCATATGTATATGTTCAAGTTTTCATAGGGTGTTGTCTTAGTAGGTGGAGACACACATAAGAACCAAAAGATTATTGAATCCCCATCCTGGGGAGTCCTGCTATATTTTATAATAGGATAGCAAGAATCCCCCAAGTACAAGGGCAGTGCCTAGTGAAGGAAGACAGATCATTATACCAGGCCCTTGATATTGATGATTGCATTTATGAAACTTTTCTTGTGAAATTGAAACTTAGCCTAGTATTATATATTGCCTAAAAGTTACCTCCTGAAAACCTCCCTGTTGCTAAAACTTTCTAAGCTAAACTCAGTATATAAACACGCTACAATTCCCCAGGCATGGGACATGATACCCTGGGATGAGCCTCCCTGGCACTGAGGGATTATTACCAAGTGCCAACTAGAAATGCATTTGCAAAAAGACTTTGACCCAAGGGGGAAATATTAAATACAAATGAGTTTTTATGGCTAAGAGATTTCAAATTGAGTCAGGATTTCATTCCAGGAGTTGCATTTATGCATGACTCAGCAGGAATTCATTGACTGCCACTGTAAACAGTGCCTCAAACAGCTGGGCTACTTAAGGCTCTAGAGATATTCAGACACTATAAATAAGGCAAACAAGCTCAGGTATTTGTCACACTGTCAGTGGGCCTTACTTTGTAATTTATGTTTCCCAGGGTAACAGAGTTAGACTTATATATAATTTTCTTATACATGGCTCTCTTGTTCCTTTTATTTTAAGCTATAATTAGCATTATATTTGCTAAGTATATGTTCCAGAGAATTAAATCTTTGGTCTATTCATGTGCCACTTGAACCCTGAATCTCAGCAGACTTGCAAAACTTACTGTCCAGTTCATTGGACTCACCCAAAACAACAAGGAGAAGATGGACAACATCCATCCAAGAAGCAGAAAGTGTCTGCAACTATAAGCAAGATAGTTCCATTCACCTCCCCCATGGAATCTAAACCGCCCTCTCAATTTGAAACTAAATGGGCATCACCAAACCAAAATCTTCAAGAATGGGGAATGAACAATAGACTAAAGTAGACATTATTATTTTATTACAGACTTATTATTATTCTAGCAATTGAAGAACTTTAATCATTTATATAGAGGCAGTGGCCACAAGAACTTCTGAGTGGAAGGAGAAGGAAGAACAGGTGTAACATGGGGACATTTTCAGGACATTGGAATTGTCCTGCATGACATTGCAATGACCAATACAGGCCAGTATATATTTTGTTATAATCTACAAAATTGTGTGGAACAAAGTGTAAAGTCTAACTTAAACTCTAGTCCATGGTTAATAGTAATTCTTCAATATGTATTAATCAATTATAACAAATGTACCACACTAATGAAGGATGTTATTAATGTGGGTACATGTGGGAGGGGGCAGGGGTTGGAGAATGTGGGAATCCCCTATAGTTTTTATGTAACACTTATGTAATCTAAAGCATCTTTAAATATAAAATATAAAAACCTTATTAAAAAGTAATAAAAAAGAAAGTTTAACCATTAATCTACACTTCAGGAGAGTAATCAGATTCTCCAATTCACATACATGTCCTAAAAGTTATTAATTTATTTATTAATTAAATATCTTCTAATTTCCCCTAGTCCACTAGTGTGATCGTTAGGCTAATGTGTCAATTCAGTCAGGTAATTGTTTGTAGGTGTTTGCTCCAGCAAGCACTGGGCTAATTGTAATACAAGAGCATTTATGGACTTTGATCTTCAGTGAGTTTACTGTGTGGATGACTGATTACATCAGCATCAATCAGAGAGATTGCATACTCAGTGGGTGATGCTTTTATCCAACCATTTGAATTGTCTTAAAAGGTGAAGTGATTTCAACATTCAGAGAAAATTTCCCAGCTCATTGGACAGCCAACTTCTCCGAGAAACTCATCAAGGACCTTTCATCAGACTTTCATTAGAGCCCCTGGTTTGCAGCCTGCCTGCATAACCTGGACTTGTGCATCCCAACAGTTGCATGAGAGACATTTATAAAATCTCATATTATTGACAGATATCTCTTGTTGATTCTGTTTCCTGAGAGAACCCTGACTAATGCAAGTATGTAACAACTTTGTCTCCTGAAAGTTTCATAAACTAACATTTACAGTTTCACTTCTGCTAATTCATTTATACTTTTAACTTCTACAACAACCAAACTGAACCCCACTTTTTTTATGGACTGGGATTGAAAATCTTTTTCCAGATTGCTTCCTGACAATGATGCCTTCACTCTCATAACATCCATTATTTTTTATTGTTCATGGTATCTATTTCTTCCTTCCTGATTCCTACCCTAACCCTTTCATTCAGCAATTCCCATTGAATATTTACTCATTGTTATTGATATGGCCACTTTCCCACAGAATTCAATAACCTAATCTTACCAAAGGCATATCAATTCAAAGTTCAGTTCAAAACTGCTGTCTCCCAAAATGCTCTTTGAAGTACTCCTTAATTCTAATGATCTATATGCAGGTACATATAGTTTAACTTACATAGGATTAACATCTTCCAGGGCAAGTGTTCAATATTTTCATTTCTTATAATTTCTTCATATCTAAAAAGATTAATACCAGATCATCAAACTATGACTCTCATGCATCACTTTCTTACTCTTTTGTTTCAATTCACTAAGACTTAATTTATCAGAGCTCCTTTCCTAAATCTCCTCTCTTTGCTCAAAATCCATCAGACCATCTGGCTTCACTTCACTTCCAGTGCAGAAAATTTTCATTATTCTTCAATCTCCTGCCTTTTCCTACTCTAAATCATAACCCCTGCCTCAGTGAAATAAAGACCTTCTTATTCCTATATTAAGACCATTGAGAAGTTTGAAGATCAAAACAGAGGGCATTTAGTTCTAGTACAGTTTGAATTCAAACCTTACCATGAGCTTCATTAACCTTATAAAATTCATCTTCCTCTGATTGCTCTCAACCTTAATTAAAAGTATCATTTCTTCTTTTACTCAGCACCAGGCATATCAGGGTAAATTAGCCTGTATTGAGAGGAAATATTACAAATGCATATATTTATATATACTTTGAATAAAGAGCATTTGCTAAAATACGGCTTCCCTCAGCTACAGGCAACATCAGCGATGCCATTTTCACATTACCATAAATATTCTTCCATATCCTTTTTATAGCAAACATCATAGTTTATAATTCATGTATGAGTCTTGTGGCCAGTGATATCTTGAGGGCAAGTATTTTGTTTATTCTGTTGCATCATTTTATGTAATTATATATGACACATAGTTGTAGAAATTCTGTGCTTATAGAGAAAATAAATGAATGCAAAATTCTAGGGAAATAATTCGATCATATTTACCTACCAGTTTATGCAACAAATGTATGATTTGTGGAAGATACTTCCTATTATATTTTTCATTTAGAGCACATCATTACTCCAGAAGTTTATTACTCAACAAGGGTTATATTTTAATGCACACTGCCACAGAAATATTTAACAACTTCATTAATAAAATTATGTTATGTGCTAAAATGCAAAATTTACACATTAGATATCTTTTCTCTAAAATAAATAAAAAATATTATCAATACCTACCATCTTCTTTGTGACATTTTCATACCTAAATTGTTCTTCTTCTCCAAATATTGAATCACAAGAATATAGGAAGAGTAGAACTGGGGAAGATGGCAAAGTATGAACCTACTGGACATGCCTCCTACAAAAATAGTGGACATGTAGAAATTGTCTGAATCAATGATTCTGGGACACTGGAGGACAGGGGAGCACTGTACAGCATCCAGGAAAGAACAAGAAGGGGAAACTGAGAAGCTGAAATAAGAGCCGTGAGTGAATCCTTCCTTCAGTCAGCACATATTCTCCACCCTTTAGGCTAGTGTCAGGTATACCCTGTGGCTGGCTGTCCCAGATGGAGAAGGGCATTAAGGCCATCCTCCCTCGGAACTGAGCATGCTGAGCACAGCTTCTTATCATTGAGTTTGGACTACTGGATTCTGGTAATGAATTACAATTTTAGCTTGGCAAAAACAGGAGCCCTCATAACAATTATTTCAACACCACCTTGTGAAGGATGAAAGTTTCATTCCTTAGGGCTGCAGGGAAAGTTTTGCAAACATTGCTATCTGCTGAGCATACCAGGGAAGTGAAATTTAGGGAGTTTAAAAAAAAAAGCCTTCTGGCATCTTTCCTGACCATCTCCTTAGGGCCTTTTAGAAATGGCCTACACCTCATTTGTGGGTCCCTGACTCTGTTTTGGTAAATACAGAAAATTCTAAAGATCTTTATTAATTTGAAGTAAGAGTCAAATAAGAGCTTTAATACAAACTTGTTCAACAATAAAACTTTAGGCAAGAAAGAGAAACTGACCATCAAAATAAACTAAAAAAGAAAATAAAAAACCTAGACATTAGCAAAAATAATTACAAGCTGTATGACAAAACAGGAAAACAGGAAGATATGATCCTGTCAAAGGGCAAAACAAAAATTTTGGAAGAGAGAAAGAATTTGGAAGTGACTAACCAAGACTTTCAAAAAAATCTAAGTCAATCCATGGAGATTAAAGAAAATATGGCTAAAGAGATAAAGGGTATTAAGAAGATGCTGGGTGAGCATAAGGAAGAATTTGAAAGCATGCAAAGAAAAATAAAATAATTTACAGGATGGAAAGTTCCAAGAGATGAGATTAAAAGTACACTAGATGAATACAAGAGTGGGTTTGAAGGAACATAAGAAATATCAGCATACAAGGAGACACAACGTTCAAAATCTAACAGACTGAAGAACATGTTGAGAAGAAAGGAAAATAATGAGAAGGGTGTCAGGGAACTGTATAACAGCACAAAACTCACAAATATGGCTGTCCCAGGAGAAGAGAAGGGAAAGGGGCAGAAAGACTATTTGAGGAAATAATAGCTGATTTTCCAACCTTTATGAAAGACATAAATATACATGTTCAAGAAGTACAATATATTCAAAACAGAATAAATCCAAAAAGACCTACCCCAGAGACACATACTAATCAAAATATTAAATGCCAAAGATAAAGAAAGAATTTTGAAAACAGTAAAAGTGACTCATCACATACAAGGGATGTTCAATAATTCTAAGGACTGATTTTTCACCAGAAGCCTTGGAGGCAAGAAGGCAGTGGTATGATACATTTAAGATACTGAAAGGGAAAGACTGACAGCCAAGAATTCTTTATCCAGGAAAAATTAAATATGCAAAGTTAAACAGAAACTATGAAAGTTCATAAAAAAGAATAAAGTATGGTGTAAACCATAATGTAAACTATGTACCTTGGTTAGTAGCAATGTTTCAATATTTGTTAATCATTTGTAACAAATGTACCACACTAATTTAAGTTGTTATTAATAGAGGAAAATGTGAGAGTGGGAGACAGTGGGGTAAACGGGAATCCCCTATACTTTCTATGCAAGTTTTTTGTAATCTGAAACTTATTTTAAACTAAAGTTTGTTACATGAAAGAAAGAAGAAAGTGCCCAAAAACCAAGACCTAACAGCTCACCTGGATGAAATAGAAAAAAAGGAACAAATTTATCCCAAATAAAGCAGCATGAAAGAAATAAAGGTTATAGAAGAAATGAATGAAATTGAAAATAAAAACAACATAAAGAATCAACAAAAACAAAAGTTTTTTGAGAAGATAAATAAAATTGAAACACCCTTTATTAGACTGTCAAAGAAAAATAGAGAAGATGCAAATAAAATCAGAAAGGGAGTATCATCTCTACTGAACCCACAGAAATAAACATAGATTAAAATAGGATACTATGGACAACTGCATGAAAGAAGATTAGAAAAATGAGATGAAATGGACAAATTCCTAGAAACATGGGAAGAACCTACACTGACTCTAGAAGAATTATAATACCTCAACAGATGATTACCACTAAAAACATTGAATCGGTCATTAAAAACCTCGCAACAGGGACAACAAGCAAGATGGTGGCATAGTAAGTCACTCTTAGAATCAGCTTCTGCTACAGGGCAATTAGTAATCACTGTTGGAGGGCCCCCTCACTAGGTTTGCAATAATTAACAAGCTGTGACTCAGTTCCCCCTGACATGCATTGAGGAAGGACAAGCCCCCCTTTAAGCCTATGTGTCTGAAAGCACAGAACGTCCCCAAAGGTTGAACAAAGAAACCACATGGAAACGGGAGTAAAGTGAGATAGAGACTTTCATTCCTTCCAGATCAAAGCACCAACTGCTCCTCCAGAATTCAAGGAAAACATAATTCCCTAGCCCACTACCTGGTAGCCATACAAAGGAAGTTTTTTCAACTCTAAGACTTCTTATTGGCCCCTGCACCTTACTCAAACCCTCAACCCCCTCCCACTGGCCATCATTTCCCCTACTAACTATGTACTGTATAAATTCAAATCTCTCCTTTCCAGAAGCAGGCTGAAGTCTATTCTTCAGACCCCCCTTTGTTGGGACAGCTTCCCAATAGATTTTCTGCCTGCAATCATCAGTCTCTGTGCCCCAGTGAGTGCCCCCTTTTCTCTAAAAATCACCCAGAGCTATCTAAAGCACTTGATTGGGGCCTCCAGGAAACCAGAAGTGCATGCTGCAACATCGTTGAAAGAATGGAAGGAGGAGACTGCCCATCTGCAGAGAAGATTCATAAGTAGTGCATTCCACACCTCAGAGGCTGATTCCCATCCTCCACTGGAGGCAGAAACCACCTTGGGAGCTGTTCCACAGCTGGAATTGGAAGCTCCACTTCCCAAAAATTAGGTGGGTGGGGGGAAGAGACGGTTATCCACCAACTTCAACTACTGATTAGTAAATTCAATGGGCTAAAGTATAATCCTAAGAACAGCTAAAGTTTGAAATTCTCCAAGTCAGAAAGAGGCCAGTAGGTGCCATATTAACTCCCTGCCTGACACAAGAGGAAGCGGGGCTGACTGAAAATCTGCTGGTAGAGACTGGCTTCTTTCCATCTAGATCAGATTGCAACTGTAGCCTAAGTCCCCTGCCCACCTTGGGCAAGGAGGAAGCTGTGGGGAGCTGCACTAGTCCCTCTGGGAAACTACAGGCCATGCCACAGAGGCCTGTGATCATCCTACTTTGGCAGTGCAAGCCACTCCAGGAGCTATTCTGTGGCAGGAATTGGAAACTCCATTTCCCAAAAAAAGGGGAGGAAGAGATGGTTGGGAACCAACTTCAGCTACTGATTAGTAACTTCAGCTGGCTAAAGTATAACCCTAGGAACAGCTAAATTTTGAACCTGTCCAAGACACAAAGAGGCTGGTAGCTGCCATTTTGGCTCCACCCCAGCATGAGGGGAAGCTGGACAGACTGAAAATCACAGTGATGGTAAAGATCAGTTTCTTTCACCCAGAATGGCCTGCAGCCCTTGCCTAAGCTACAGCCCCACCTCTAGCACGGAGCTGGTGGGCCCTGCAGCAGCCTATCTAGTTAACGGCAGGTACATTTGTTTGGCAAGACTGAATAATCAGAATCAACTGCGGCAACTGAAGTCCTCTTGGACCTGCACTGCATAGAATGCTGCCCACAGCTGCAGCTTCATCCCTGCCCAAGGCAAGGGAGAAAGGGGAATGAAGCTTCATCAGTCTCTCTGGGCAACTACAGTCTAGGCCTTCATGAGTGGGATTATTCCACACAGTTTTGGCTCTATCCCTACCCCTGGAAAAGGAGAAAGTTGGGAGAAGTTTCATTGGTCTTTGGGGGAATGAAAGCAGCTTGATCATCTACAGCTTATAGAAAAAACTGCATCTTTGTCTCCTACTACACAAGCAACAAGGGAGAAACGGCAGGAAGCCCTAAAGAGAAAAATTGTACCCAGAATAAATACTCTAGTAAGCCAGATGCTAAGACACCAACAAAAAATTACAATCTACACCATGAAACAGGAAGATATGTCCCAGTTAATGGAACAAGATAAGCCTCCAAATGACACAAAGGAGTTGAGACAACTAATCACAGATGTTCAAACAAATCTTAATAAATTCAATGAGATGCCTAAAGAAATTAAGGATATTAAAGAGACATTGGATGAGTACAAAGAATAATTTAAAAGCATACATATAAAAATAATAGATCTATGGGAATGAAAGTTTCAATAAATGAAATTAAAAATACACTGGAATCATATAATAGCAGATTTGAAGAGGCAGATGAAAGGATTGGTGAGCTTGAAGAAGTGGCCTCTGAAAGTGATTGTACAAAAGAACAGATGAAGAAAAGATTGGAAAAACTTGTACCAGGTATCAGGGAACCTGACAGCAAGAAATGTGCAAATATGCATGTCATGGGTGTCCCAGAAGGAGAAGAGAAGGGAAAAGGGGCAGAAGGACTATTTGAAGAAATAATGGTAGAAAATTTCCCAACCCTATTGAAAGACATAGATATGCATGTCTCAAAAGCATGACGTACTCCCATCTGAAAAAATCGAATAGACCAACTCTAAGACACATACTAATCAAAATGTCAAATGCCAAAGACAAAGAGAGAATTCTGAGAGCAGCAAGAGAAAAGCAATGCATAACATATAAGACATACCCAATAAGATTAAATCCTGATTTCTCACCAGAAACCATAGAGGCAAGAAGACAGTGGTATGATATATTTAAGATACTGCAAGAGAAAAACTCCCAGCCAAGAATCTTATATCCAGCAAGAATATCTTTCAAAAATGAGGGCAAGTTTAGACCATTCACAGATAAACAGAAACTGAGAGAGTTTGTAACCAAGAGAACTGTTTTGCAGGAAATACTAAAGGGTGTGATTCAGCCTGAAATAAAAGGCAGGAGAAAGAGGCTTGGAAGAGTGTCTAGAAATGAAGATTATATCAATAAAAGTAACTATAAGTGCCAAAAGAGTGGTGAAAATAAAATATGACAGATAAAACCCAAATATTCAGGAATAAACATAACCAGTGATGTAAAGCACTTGTATTCAGAAAACTACAACTCATTGGTAAAATAATTTAAAAAAAAAAGACCTAAATAATTGGAAGAACATTCCTTGCTCACAGATTGGAAGACTAAATATCATTAAGATGTCAATTCTACTCAAATTGATATACAGATTCAGATCAATCCTGATAAAAATTTAACCAGCATTTTTGAAATAAATGGAAAACATGATTTTCAAATACATTTGGAAGGGTAAGGGGTCCTGAATAGCCAAAAACATATTAAAAAGGAAAAGCAAGGTTACAGGACTCTCATTTATGGACTTTGGGTCACATTACCTAGCTACAGTGGTAGAAACAGTATGCCACTGGCATAAAGACAGACACATGGACCAATGGAACCGAAATGATGGTTCAGAAACAGACCCTCACATGTACAGTCAAGTGACTTTTGACATGCCTGATAAACCCACCCAGCTTGGGCAGAACAGTCCATTCAACAAATGGTGCTGAGAAAATTGGATATCCATAGCAAAATAATGAAAGAGGACCCCCTATCGCACAAGTTATACAAAAATTAACTCAAAACGTATTTTAAAAAACTAAATATAAATGCAACAGCCATAAAGCTTCTAGAAGAAAATGTAAGAAAATATCTTCAAGACC
This sequence comes from Cabassous unicinctus, assembly GCA_029593785.1. Classification (NCBI taxonomy): domain Eukaryota; kingdom Metazoa; phylum Chordata; class Mammalia; order Cingulata; family Chlamyphoridae; genus Cabassous; species Cabassous unicinctus. The sequence continues at coordinate 24,371 of JAQZBX010000572.1, read as the reverse complement.
TGGTGTTAGGTGGTGGATTCTTAAAGGAGATAAGAGGAAGACTGAGATGGACTACTGTTATTTAATGTATGTAGTTTTATTTAGCTTTACTGTAAAATGTGGAAATGTACAGAATTGATGAGAACCCATTATAGTGAGTAACAGCTGGTTTATAAATGGAGATGTGGTTGAAAAAGGTAGTCTAGGGATGTAATTGCCAATTGACAGAAATCTAGAGAATAATCTAGGGACTGAATAGCATGGTAAACCCAGAGTTGGATGAGAATTGTGGTTGCTGGTACAGATGCAAGAGTGTCCTTTGTGAGCTACAGCAGATGTACATCACTATTGCCGGGTGGTGGGAATGTGGAGAAGCATGGGAAAAATACAACTGGAGTGACCAATGGACTGCAGTTAACAGTAATAATGTAATATTCTTGCATCTATGCAAAGATGTACTGTGTTGACAATGGAGGAGTGGAAAATGTATGCCAAATGTACACCATGGACCTGGTAATAATTGGATGATATTGTCTCATAATTTGTATCAAATGTTGCACCATGGTGTGGTGTGTTGATAGATGGGTATTGTTTGGGAATTATGCACGTGTGCTTGATTGTTCTGTAAATTTACAACTTCTGAGTGTGTCAGAAGGTCATTCCAGTAGTTACACTTATGCATGTCTCAGAAGGATCTCATTGATTTCAACAGGAAACAGTGATTCAAACAGCAGTTCTCCTAAGGGCTCTAGAGGTATCTAGATACTATAGGCAGTGTAGACAATCTCAGGAATTTGGCACCCTGTCAATGGGCCTAACTTTGAAATATATGTTCCCTAATATAACAGACTTAGACTCATTTCTAATTTCCCTACACAGGGGTCTTCTGCCACTTTTATTTGAAAATGCACTAGTGTTATGTTCATTAAATATAAGTCCCAGGGACTTAAATCTTTAGTTTTTCATATGCAACTGAGTCCTGAATCACAGCTGAGCTGCAAAACCTACTCTCCAGTTCATTGAACTGTTCCAGGACAACTAACAAAAGAATGATGATGAACAATGCCCATCACCCACAACAGAAAATATCTACAACTGCATGCATGACAGTTCCAATCATCTGCTTGATGGGGTCTAAGCCCCCTCTCAATCAGGAACAGAATGGGCATCACCTTCCCCGAATCCTCAAGATAGAGGAATGAACAGATACAAAGGGGGAATGCCTCTATGGAATAAGGTAGACATTAATATTCTAGTAATGGAGGAACTTGAATCATTGCAATAAAAGCAATGGTCACCAGAGGTTTGTAGGGGAGGAATAGGGAAGAACAAGTGTAACACGAGACATTTTGGGGACAATGGAATTGTCCTGCATGACATTGCACTCATGGATACAGACCATTTTACATTTTGTGAAAATTGAAAAAAGCATGGGCAGTGCAAAATGTAAACTATAATGTAAACTACAGTCCATGTTAGTAGTAATGCTTCAATAATGTGTTCATCAATTGTAACAAATGTACCACACTGAAAGACGTTGTTAATGTGGGAATGTGTGGTATGGGGAGAAGTGGGTTATATGGGAATCTCCTAAACGTTTGATGTTATATTTATGTAATCCATAGCTTCCTTAAAAATAAAATAATATTAAAATAAAAAAGCTGTGAGACAATAAATTGCCATTGGTTAAGCCAAAAAAATTAAAAATAAAACTAAACTAGGTTATCAAAGAAAACATTTATCCCACTAAATGTTATAGTGCTGCATGTTCAAAAAAGTTTAATGCAATATTAAGGAGGTTTTGAGCTTTCAGCCACAACTTCCTGTTTCCATTCTCAGGCCCACATCACCTACTTCCTTTCAGGAACACAAACCAAGATGCCTGGGAAATATTTATTCTCAGGGAAACCAAAGTCTCATATGAAGAGGAGGCTTTTATGACTCTCTTGTTATAGAATCAAACCTAGGAATTGTGAGCAAGCTTAATTAAATAGAAACCAATATGGCTTAACAGAAACGAAGTGAAAAACATCCATGTGGACATTTCTATAGCTATTACAGATATGTACAAATATATACATATATAAAATATATACATACATAAACATCACCTAGAAACTGTAATCAAGACTTCATGAGTAACTGTTTAGTATATCACAATCCGGCTTGGCCAAGTATCAGCACCATAGTTCCAGATAATGTTAGATAAAATCACAGAGTTGTAAGAGACCAGCTTAGATCAACCCTGTACAGTAACTAAATAATTGTTGAGGTGAATGCTTCTATTCCTGAAGAAATATAAAAATATTTTCTTTTGTCAAGAGCTTCTTATTGATCAACTTCTCCAAACTTGTCTTCATGGCCTTGCCTCCAAAGCTGTATATCATGGGGTTACGGGAAGGAGGCACCAAAATATAGAAAGCAGATAGGATGAGATCCATAAATGATTTAGACCCTAAAAGGGGTTTTAGGTAAGCAGTGAAAGCAGTTAAGAGGAAAAATGTAACTGTCAGGTGGGGGAGGCAAGTGGAATAGGCTTGTGAAAATCCTTGTGTGGAGGGAACCTTTCTGATAGTAGAGAAGATATAGATTTATGAAATAATGATGCATATAAAGCAGCAGAAAGCCAGTAGTGTACTAAGGAGAATAAGCACAGTCTCTGTACTTATATGCTCTGAACATAACTAACAACTGGGGAATATCACAGAAGAAATGTTGTATTTCATAGTAAGATAAAGTAAAGATTTTTGCTGTGTGTATAAGTGATATCAAGCTGCCACTGAACCAAGACTCGACGCCATCTGCACACATGTGCCCCTGTTCAGGATGATGTCATAGTGAGGGGATGGTAAATGGCAGCATAGCAGTTGATGGACATTGCCATCAAGAGAAACAGCTCTATAGCTGCTGAAAAAGCACGAGAAAGATCTGGACAATACATCCAAAGAAAGAGATGTAATTACACTGTGTCAAGGAATCTACAACAGTTTTGGGCACAATGGCAGAAATGAGGCAAAGATCAATGACAGGTAGATTCTTTAAAAAGAGGTGCATGGGTGTGTGGAAGCATAGGTCCAAGGCGTTTTGCTGATGATGAGGATATTTCCCATCAAAGCAGATAGATAAAGTACAAGAAAAATTACAGCTTGTAATAACTGAAGATTCCATGGGCGAACAAAACCCAGGAGAAAAAATTCTATCACCATTGAGATATTCTTCATTTTTTTTATGACATACTGCAATATAAAAGAAAAGTAAGTTATGACTTAAGGGATCAAGAATACCAAGTTTCCTTATTTAATGCTCAGCAGGAACTAATCAATATGTGTCATCTGTTTCTGTGTGTGTTTGTGTTGTGGGTGTGTCACAAAATTAGAGCTTTAAGAGTAGATTTGCTTCAACCATAAAATAAAGTTCATTACTCATATGTTGCATAAGTGCTCTGTTTTATAAAATTGTCTGTTTCTATTTATAAGCATCTAGGTATGTTGGTGATATTCAGGCACATAAACCCGTTGTTTTCCCTGCTACTCACTATCAGAAAACTGGCTGGAGAAAGCACCCTGTGCATCAGAGAAAAGGATCTTAATATATATGAGAGAATATGAAGGAAAATATATGGACTCTCGCTGATGTCCATGCCACAGCCTGCTTCCATTATGCTTTGCAATATTTCTTTATCAATTAATTCATCTGACTTATAATTCCCTTTTATTTTGCTTATAAATATATCTGATAAAATATTTGACATTTTTCTCGGTACTTTCTTAAAATTTTCTTGCTTCCTGTTCTATTTAAATTCTTTAGTATATTCTGAGATTTTTAGATTATTGATTGCAATTGATTAAATATCATATTCTTAATATTTCTTCCTTTGCAGTATGTTTCTCAGTTCTCTCCCTTTACATTCTCATTTCTTTTCATTTCATTAGAGTTCACACTTATGGGATAATTTCATACAGTTATAAAATTCATATACGTCTATAATCAGTTTTCAGTTTAATATAACACTGCTAAACATCACAAAATAATGGGAAAAGATAAATTTCTATCTACAAATGTATCTTTATTTCTTTATACTGTTTTGCAAATTCTAATCCTGGTTTCTCACTCTCTGATGGCCAATTTATTTGGATATTCTGAATCTTTCACAAATTTGTATTAAATAGTTTCATATACTTCTCTATTTGATTTAATATTTGCCAATTTCTTGAATGTAAAGTAATGGAAATATTGGAAAATCATATTTATTTATGATTATAGTGGCATTATAATTTTCTAATTCTATAGAGGATATATTTTCTGTCAATATTTGATTATTGTGAGTTGTCTGTGTCCCTAATTGTCCATATTTCTCTATCCATTTAATAATGGATTAATTCAACTGATGGCAAAATTATGAAGAATGAGCATCTATTTACAAATTTACAAATTTATGGTGGGCAAATTCAGTCTAAAATACTGAAACCACTTGACCTCTGCTCATGTAGCATAAGGAGTAAGCAGTAGTAAATGTTTGAAAAAGTCTTTGTTCCATTCTTTATTGAAAAAAATTTAAGTATACTTTCAAGTCTTAGAATCTCAAGATGTGTGTTCCCATAGATTTACTCTAACATTCTTACCTATTCCATTTACAGCACGCTTTCTTTTTCTAAATATCCTGTATTAAGTGTAGAGCTGCGGCACCGCGAGGGTGCTGGGGTGGGGAACGCGGAGCTGCGGTCCTTTCTTTGCCTGCCCGCGGATCCAGTGAAGACAACCCACTTCACTCTGTTATCCGGCATGGAGAAACAAGATAATACTTCAAGGACAAGGAGTAGATGAGCCTCGTTCAGAAACTGGACTTAAAACTAACAGCAGCCGTTGGCATATGTCTTAACAATGTCAGGTTCACTCACGTTTTCTCCAGTGATCTCATGAGGATCAACCAGACCATGCATGGGATTTTGGGGAAAAACAAATTTTGCAATATGATGACAGTCAAGTATGATTCCAGACTTTAAGAAAGGAAATACGGGGTTGCAGAAGGCAAGGCGCAGAGTGAGCTAAGGGCCTTGGCGAAAACCTGGGGAGGAGTGCCCTACCTTCACCCCACGTGGAGGAGAGACGATGGACCAGGTGAAAATGCGTGGAAAAGATTTTTTTGAATTTCTTTGTCATCTGATCCTGAAAGAAGCGGGTCAGAAAGAACAGATCTCACAAGGCACACCAAGCAACTCTCTGGAAACTTCTTTAGCAGAAATATTTCCTTTAGTAAAAAACCTTGGATCTGTATTTAATTCAAACGGCACTCCTCCAGGATTAGAAGCCAGTGTCTTAGCTGTGGTTATTTTCTGACTGACCTTAAATGTTCCTTAGAAGCACCTCTGTGCAAATCTGAGATTGGATCAGTCAGTCCCAACACTGGGATTAGTCTCTTTAATCATAAACTTGTAGGAAGGAAAAGAATTTAAACCAACAATTCACTGTGTTTGTATGAACCTGCAGGAGCATCTAAACAGAATGACCGAAACCCACTAAGTTTAAGTCGACATCAAAATCTAACAATTTCGAGTCTCTGACAGAGTGCCTTTTGCTTTATTTATTTGGGTCCCCTGCAAATGCTGATTTGCACAGAGTTAAAAAAAAACTTTCTATTATAGCAGGTTATAAAGTTTGAATGGAGTCGTAGCCACATAAAACACTAATGGAAAACCATTTAGAAATGACTTACTTGTTTGAGTACAGTTGCCATTTTCCAGAGTAATATCTCCAACCTGCTCAGTTCCATCTCTGGATTGTAAATGTATGAACGAGCACACTACTGTAAAATGTGGGATTATTACTTTGTTACTGTGTTTCTTTCCTTTTTCCTATGTTGGTATTTTTCTTTACTTTGAAAATCTAGCCTGATTTTTTCGCTCATGGTAAGATACTGCATGCTTTTTACTATCTCAACCAGTGTTTGAGAGAAGATATGGTTTAGTCTGTAATTCCCACTCCACATTTATTGTAACGATATACTATATAAAAAATGTTCTATCCTTTAAATGAAAAATTCTTACAATCAAGATTATGTAAAGTAAAAATGACATTAAACTCTCCTCTATTAAAGAATACAATTAACTTTTGGAAATTTTATTTTTTGTAGACAGTTTGGAATGTGGATGGATGCAGAATATGATTTCAGAATGGTCTGGTGTGAAACAGAAATTCAGGCATCATTTGATTTATTTTTTGTGTTTGTCATTTTTGTTTTTATTTTCAGCATCATTTGATTTAAAAAATTAAAGATGGAATCTCTGATTAGGAGAAGATAAAAGAGCAGCTCTTCTAAGTAATTAGCTTATCTTGCAAAAGTCAAATCAGTGGAAGCAATGAAAGCCAATTTTTTTTTTAAAGTTTAGCTCAGAGAATAAAGGTGAAATAGCCACTTGCCTCTTATCTAAACTATAAGTTGGGGATTTCAAGTTTGAGGAAGAGGGTGTGGCTGTAGCTCAATAGTTGAGTGCCTGCTTCCATGTACAAGGTTCGGGGTTCAATCCCCGGTACTTCCTTAAAAAAATGGAGTAAGGCTGGAAAGAAAGTAAACAGTTATAGATTGTATGCTATACTGTAACCTCAGAATAAAAGAGGAGGCATCGCTGAAAACAACTGGTGCTATGATAACCCCAACTGTGGTTGTTGTAGAAGGTACAGATGAGGTTGCTGCTTCTTTCCACCAGATGGCACTGGAGAAAAAGCAATTTTGGTTAACTTCAATTTGCCAAAAGGTTGGTCCTTCAAAAATCCTTATAGATAAAGGAAGAAAGTGTTTTATATGTACTTTGCTTTTGTTATCATGTTAATGAATATTGTGAGTCTAGTCCTAAAAGAAAGATTAATACAAAAATTGTCAGTTAAGATTAAAATAATGTATAACCTACATTTACTTTGAACATCATTTAAATCATGTATAAAGTCCAATAATGTACTGTTTCTCAATGTGCCTAGCACTACCAGTATTTCCTGCCAGTCTTGGAAAAGAGCATATGGTTGAGCAACAGAAAAAGTGAGTGAAAACTTGAAAAAAAAAAAAAGAGAAAAAGAGAAACAATAATAAAAATACACATTCTCATGATTCAGAAGTAATACCTGGACTGGGAGGCAGGATGGCATTGGTTTAGGAGGGCACTCGCTGAGAGCTCCCTGAGGACAGAGGATTGTGAACAGAGTCCTGCCCAGGGGTCTGTGCTGTGGGCGCACAGAGCAAGAAGCTTGGGACATTTATCTGTGCAGATCAACAGCGTGCACTGATCGGTAGAGATTTGTGAGATTTAAACCTGCCTGTGGTGGTTAACACAGACAGCTGAGCCCCACATCTAGGGAAAAAAAAAGCCAGTTTGAGGTGTGACTCCTGGCCTGGGAGAGTGGGAGGGCTCTGGCAATGGGGTGAGAGAGCTTTCCTTTCTGTGGATTTGGCTGCCTGGAACCCCTTGCAGCTTGGGTGAACAAAACAGCTGGATTTAATCAACACCCATCAGAGGGGAGGGGTAAATCTGCTGAGGGAGTTAATTTACCTAGCTGCCCAGGGATAAGCCCCAAACTCTGCCAAGCTGGGGAGAGGGAGCACACTCTGAGAGAGGGAGGGTTCTGACAGAAGGCAGAGAGGGGATTCTTTACTGCTGATTTGGCAGCCTGGACCCTCTCATAGCTTGGGGGAGCAGATAAGCCAGCTTGAAGCAGCACCAGGCTGAGGGGAGAGGGGAATCGGCTAAGGAAACCTGATTTACCCAGCAACCTGGTGACACTGAGGCTTGGCTCCAAAAGGGGCAGAGTCGGCCGTTTTTATACTTTTGCACTGACTAGCATCAGAGATTCAGCTCCTCTGGGGAGTCCAGGAAGTGGGAAGTGCTTGATTAGTTTCCACGAGCCTAGTTAGGGTCCCCTAGGTGAAGGGGGTGGTCTAGAAGAGGACTTATTTTGGGTCCTGTATTTCACCAAAAAAAAAAAAAAAAAGAGAGAGAGAGACAGAGTCAGTTTAAAAAACGAAAAATAAATTATTCTTTTTAATTTAGTTTAATAGCTAAAAGCTGCTTCAAAACCTACAGATAGAACCCTGCAGGGAAATTGATTGATAAACACAAGAAGGCTGGGAGGATCCACAAGGACCCTAGTAGGAACACTGACTCTCCTAAACTTTGTTTGAATGCTTGCCTGTGTGGTTGTTTGGTTTTTCTCTGTTTATGTGTTGTCTCTTGCTTTTCTTTCCTCTTTCCTCCCCCCTTTCTTTTTTCTTTCATATTTTTTTTAATTAGGTGTTACTAGCTTGTCTCTTCTTTGCTGTGCTTCTTCTTCAGTGATTTCCCATTCTCTGTCTATTTTGATTTTGTATTCCAAACTATCTCTTATCCTTCCTTCATCTTTCTGCCTTCTGCTTTCTGTTGTGGCTCTTATATACCACATTTTTTCATATGCCCACAACTTAAGGGTGTCAATTTCCATTTTATCTATTTTGTTATCATCTTTTAAAAATAATATTAACTTTTTCCTTTCAGCCCTTTCTTTACCCTTTCTCTCCCTCCTCATAATTCTAGCCTTCTAAATCATTATATATATATTTCTCTATTTAGTTTCACAGGCCATTGTAGATAGTCCACTTTTTTCCCTATTACTCTACACTGACTACATGAGTGAAATATTCATTTCATTAAGTCTTTCTTGGCTCCTCTTCTAACTTTCATCAATATTGCTATTATCCTTCTTCCTTTCTCACATCATTCAATTCCTCTGGCACTAATCTTTTGTCTTCAAGGGAATAAAGGAAGAAGCAAGGAAATAAAATAAGAAGAAAAAGTGTCAAAAAGAAAACTTAACACACAAACAGAACCAACAGCTAAATAAAACTCTAGAGCAGAGAGAGATGCTAATCAACTGAAGAAATCCATCAAGATAAAATGATGATTATATGGGAGCAAAAAATTACAAACCACACTGAGAAACAGGAAAACATGGACCAGTCCAATGAACAAACTAAAAACCAGGAAGTGATTCAGAACATTGAACAACTAATCAAAGCTTTCCAAACAAATATCATGGACCAGCTTAATGAAGTGAATGATGAGATTAAGTATATAAAGAAGGCATTGGGAGAACATAATGAAGAAATTGTAAACATACACAAAAAGATAACAGATATGATGGTGATCAATGGCACAATCCAAGAAATCAAAAAGACACAGGATTCACATAACAGAAGATTTGAATGGGCAGAAGAAAGCATTATTGATGTGGAAGACAATACATCTGAAATCAAACAAATAGTAGAAGAGATAGATAAAAGATAGAAAAAATCCATCAGGGACTCAGGGAATTAAACGACAATACAAAACGCACAAACATATGTATTATAGGCATCCCAGAAGGAGAAGAGAAGGGAAAGGGAACAGAAGGAGTGTTGAAAGAAATAATGGCAGAAAACTTCCCAAATCTATTGAGAGAGATGGATATGCAGACCCAGGAAGCACAGTGCACCCCAAACAGTATAAACCCCAACAGGCCAACTCCAAGACATATACTTGTCAAAATGTCCAATACTCAAGACAAAGAGAAAATACTCAAGGCAGCAAGAGAAAAGAGAACCATCACATACAAGGGAAGCACAATAAGATTAAGTGCTGGTTTCTCAGCTGAAACCATGGAGGCAAGAAGACAGTGGTATGAAACAAAGTACTAAAAGAAAAAAAATTCTAGAAACGAATTCTCTATTCAGCAAAACTGGCATTCAAAAATCATGAAGAGTTCAAAATATTCACAGATAAACAGAAATTAAGAGACTATGTCAATAAGAAACCTACACTACAAGAAATACTAAAGGAAGTTCTACAAGTTGAAAGGAAAAAACAAGAAAGAGAGAGTTGGAGGAGAGTTTAAAAACAAATAAAATCACACAAACAGAAACAAAATAATATATGACACACATTAACCCAAAGAAAAAATGGCTGAAGTAAGAAATTTGTTGCTAGTAATAACACTGAATGTTAATAGATTAAATTCACCAATCAAAAGACACAGATTGGCAGAATGGATAAGGAAATATGATCCATCTATATGCTGTCTACAAGAAACACACCTTCGATCCAGGGATGCAAGAAGGCTGAAAGTGAATGGCTGGAAAATAATTTTACAGGCTAACAGTAGCCAAAAAAGGGCAGGAGTAGCTATTCAAATATCAGGCAAAATAGACTTTAAATGAAAAACTATTGTAAGAGACAAAGATGGACACTATATATTAGTAAAAGGGTTAATATCTCAAGAAGAGAGAACAATCATAAATATTTATGCACCTAATCGGGGTGCCCCAAAATACATGAGGCAAACTCTGGAAAAACTCAGAGGAGAAATAAATGACTCTATAATTATAGCAGTGAATTTAATATGCCATCATCATCATTAGACAGAACATCTAGACAGAGAATCACTAAAGAAACAAAGGCTCTCAACAATACATTAGAGGACCTGGACTTAATATACAGAACCCTACACTGAAATACAGCAGGATTTACATTCTTCTCGAGTGCCCATGGATCATACTCCTAGATAGACCACATGCTAAGCCACAGAACAACTCTCAATGAATTCAGTAAGATTGAGATTATACAAAATAATTTCTCTGACCACAACGGAATGAAATTGGAAATCACTAACGGCCAGAGAAACAGGTTAGACACAAGGATATGGAATTTAAACAACACACTCTTAGACAAACAGTGGGTCAAGGAGGAACTATAAAAAGAAATCAGTAACTACCTTGAAACTAATGAAAACAACAACACAACATATCAAAACCTATGGGATGCAGTGAAAGCAGTCCTGAGAGGGAAGCTCATAGCCATAAATACATATATTAAAAAAGAAGAAAGAGATAAAGTTGAAGACCTAACTGCACACTTGGAGGAATAAGAAAAATAACAACAAACTAAACCAAAAGGAAGTAGAAATAAGGAAATAACAAAGATTAGACCAGAACTAAATGAAATAGAGAATAAGAAAGCATTAGAAACAATAAACAAAACTAAAAGCTGGTTCTTCAAGACTATCAATAAAATTGACAAACCCTTAGCCAGACTAACAAAGAAAAAGAGAGAACATATGCAAATATACAAAATAAGGAATGAGCAAGGGGATATCACTACTGACCCCACAGAAATAAAGAGTATCATATGAGGATACTTTGAAAAATTATATGCCAACAAGAATGATAACTTAGAGGAAATTGACAAGTTTCTAGAAACTCACAAACAGCCTACATTGATGAAAGAAGAAACTGATGATCTCAAAAGTCCAATTACATGTAAAGAGATAGACTCAGTCATCAAAAACCTCCCAGAAAAGAAGGGCCCAGGACCAGATGGCTTCACTGCTTAATTCTTCCAAACATTCCAGAAAGAGCTAACACCAATTCTGCTTAAGCTCTTCCAAAAAATAGAAGTAGAAGGAATATTGCCTAACTCATTCTATGATGCCAATATTACCCTAACACCAAAACCAAACAAAGATACCATGAGAAAGGAAAATTACAGATGAATTTCTCTAATGAACTCAGATGCTAAAATCCTCAACAAAATACTTCCTAAACGCATTCAACAACATATCAAAAGGATTATACACCATGACAAAGTGGGTTTCATCCCGGGTATGCAAGATGGTTCATTATAAGAAAATCAATCATGTAATACACAACATAAACAGATAGAAAGAAAAACATCACATGATCATCTCTATAGATGCAGAAAAAGCAGTCGACAAAATACAGCACCCTTTCCTGATAAAAACACTGCAAAACATGGGAATAGAAGGAAACTTTCTGAATATGATAAAGGGTATATATGAAAAACCCAAAAAAATACATCATCTTCAATGGTGAAATCCTAAAAGCCTTCCTTCTGAGGTCTGAATAAAGACAAGGATGCCCACTGTCACCACTCTTACTTAACATTGTCTTAGAAGTACTTGCTTGAGCACTGAGGCAAGAAAAGGATATAAAATGCATCCAGATTGGAAAAGAAGAAGTAAAAATTTCATTATTTGCAGATGACATGATCCATTACGTAGAAAGCCCTGAGAAATCTACAACAAGGCTTCTAGAACTTATAAAGGAGTTCAGTAATGTTGCAGGCTATAAGGTCAATGCTCAAAAATCAGTAGCATTTATGTACACCAATAACGAGCAATATGAGGAGGAATTCAAGAAAAAAATACCATTTACAATAGTAACTAAAAGAATCAAATACCTAGGAATAAATTTAACTAAAGATATAAAGGACTTATGTACAGAAATCTACACAACACTGTTAAAGGAAATCAAAGAAGACTTAAATAAGTGGAAAAATATTCCCTGTTCATGGAATGGAAGACTCAACATCATCTAGATGACTATCCTACACAAACGAATCTACAGATTTAATGTAATCACAATAAAATTCAGCACCGTATTTTTAAAGGACCTTGAAAAACTAACCACAAAATATATTTGGAGAAGTAAGAGGCCCTGAATTGCCAAAGACATATTGAAAAAGAAAATTGAATTGACTTTAAAACATACTACAAATCTACCCTGATCAAAACTGCATGGTTTTGGCATGAGGATAGAACTAGTGACCAATGGAACTGAATTGAGAGGTCTGATGTAGATCCTCGCATATACAGTCATCTGATATTCGACAAGGCCACCAAGCCAACTCAGTTGGGAGAGAATGGCCTGTTTAACAAGTGGTGCTTGGAGAACTGGATGTCCATATCCAAAAGAATGAGAGAAGAATACCATCTCACACCTTATACAAAAATCAACTCCAGATGGATCAAAGATGTAAATATAAGAGCCCAAACCATAAAGACCTTGGAAGATAATGTAGGGAAGCATCTACAGGACCTTGTAATAGGCAATGGTTTCATGAACTTCACAGCCAAAGCACGAGCAGCAAGAGAAAAAATAGATAGAGGGGATCTCCTCAAAATAAAAAACTTCTGCACCTCTAAGGATGTTATTAAGAAAATAAAAACGCAGCCTACCCAATGGGAGAAAATATTTTGCAACCATGTATCTGATAGTAGCCTAATATCCTGCATATATAAAGAATTCCTACACCCCAAAACTAAAAAGACAAACAACCTATTTAAAAAATGTGCAAGTGACCTGAAAAGACACTTCGCCAAGGAAGAAATACAAATGGATAAAAAGCATATGAAAAAATTTTCGACATTGCCAGCTATTAGGGAAATGCAAATCAAAACTACAATGAGATACAATCTCACACCCATCAGAATGGCAGCTATTAAAATAACAGCAGAATATAAGTTTTGGAGAGGATGTGGAGGAATAGGATCCCTCATCCACTGCTGGTGGGATTGTGGAATGGTCCAGCCACTGGGGAGGACAGTTTGGCAATTCCTCAGAAATCTAACAATAGATCTTCTGTATGATCCAGCAATTCCATTGTTAGGTATATACCCAGAAGAAATGAAAGCAAAGACACTAACAGATATATGCACACAAATATTCATAGCGGCATTGTTCACAATTGCCAAAACCTGCGTTCAGCCCCGGTGTCCATCAACAGATGAATGGATAATTAAAATGTGGTACATACATACAATGGAATATTACTCAGCTGTTAGAAGGAATAAAGTGCTAACACATGGAATAACATGGATGAATCTTGAAGACCTTATGTTGAGTTAAGCAAGCCAGGCATTGAAGTATGAACAGTATATGACCTCACTGATTAGAATTGAGGAAGGTGAGCAGTCTCTGAGAACCACTGTCTGAAACAGAGGTTAACAAGGAGGACAGAGAGAAGAGTAGGTTGTGAGCCATCACATGTGGACATAATCTATGGTTAAGTGAGAGTATAGTTGCATATTGAAGGATAGGACAGGTGGGTAGTGATACTAATGGAGTTGGTGGTGCTGGTTTAACAGGTGGGTAGATTATGAATGGCAGGTTAGAATACACAGGGCTTGTAACTATGAATCTTGTCATCCAATGAGTCAAGACAGGGGAGTGTCATATGCCCGAGCGGGATGAGGAGGAAAGAACAGAAAAGATCAAACAGGGTATTTAGTGGTCATGGGAAATGTTTTTCATTACCTTACAGTAATGGACACAGGACATGGTAAATAACATCAAAAATTATTAAACTGTACAATCTAAATTGTAAACTATACTGTAAACCATTGACAATGTTTAGTAGCTATGTTTCACTATCTGTATAACAGTTATAACAATGCTACCATCCACCAAAAAAAAAATTTTAATATGGGGTGGGGACAGGGGAGGGACGTTGGGTACATGGGAATCTCTAGTATTCAGCATGTGATTTTGCTGAGACCTAAATCTTCTTTGAAAACTAAATGAAAATTTGGGAGACACTGGGGAATGAGAGGGGGAAGGTGTCACGGTACACACTGGACATCCAATAATGCAGTGATAAAAAGAGAAAAAATAAAAATAAAAAATATTTTTAAAAAAATATGTCTTTTCCCATTTTCTTTTTTGGAATGTCTCAATCCATTAATAATATTTTATTTTCAGTTCTTTTTTTCTGAGTTTCCTTGTATTCTATCTCTTGCATTTAAGCTTATCACTATTATTTCATTTTCCTTTTAATTCTATTTGGTTATTATATGGGCTTCATCTTCAAGGAAGGTTTAGATCACAGAAGGGTTACTATGGGGGCTGCAGAGGATCATTGGTGAGGGTTGTCCGGGATGGGGGATTAATGGGAGTAAGTTCATCTGAATATACATGAAAGATATGTAAAATTGTTCAAATGATCGAGGGAGGGGGCATGGTCACAGTGCGTAGACAATCCCTCAATAATTGAGGGAATACTGAATTCCCAGCCTGGAGAGTTCTGTCACATTCTCCAAGGGAGCAGCAACAGTCCCCTGACTGCAGGGGCAGTGTCTGGTGGAAGAGGATGGCCCACTGTTGGGTTCTTGTTATTGATGACTAGCTTTATCATTTTTTGCTCTTGTAATTGAAACTTGGCCTACTGTTATGGGGTGCCTAAGGGTTGCCATCTGGGAGCCTCCTTGTTGCTCAAATGTGCCCTCTCTCTAAGGCAAACTCAACATATGAATGCATTACCTTCCCCTCAACATGGAACATGTCTCCCAGGGATGAGCCTCCCTGGCCATGAGGGATTAATACCAAGTGCCAACTGGAAACAAGACTGGAAAAAAAACATGAATAAAAGGGGGAAAAGGTAAAGACAAATGAGTTCATGTGGCTAAGAGACGTCATAGAGAGTCGGGAGTTCATCCCAGAGGTAACGCTTACACACACCTCAGTAGGATCTCATAGAACACCATAGTGGATATCACCCCACACAGAGGGGCTCCTGAGGGCTCTGGAGACACCCAAGTCCTATATAAGGGGGCATATCCCCAGAGGTTGATGCCTTATCAGTGGGCTCTACTTTGGAATTTGTGCTCCTGAGATTGAAAGAGTTGGACTCAAATAAGTCCTCCCTGCACATGGTCCATCAGTCCCTTCTATTAAAACCTATATGTGAGGCTGGAGTTTGTAAGTGTACTTCCAGAGACTGGAGCCTCTGGCCTGCCTATGTGCCATTTTTGCCTGGAATCTCAGTGGAACTGCAACTCCTACTCTACAGCTCAATGAACTTACCCAAGTCAGCTGGTGAGGAGATGATCATGATGGACAATGTCATCCCAGGGAATGGAGAGAGCCTGCAGCTGAAGGCAGGATAATCCCATCCACCATATCCACAGGATATAAGCCCACTCTCACTTGGAGGTAGAATGGACATCACCATTCCATTCCCTTCAGAAGTGGGGGAAGAACTATGGACTAGAGTCGACTTAATGGTATTCTGTTGTAGACATATTGTGACTCAAGCCATGGAAGAAATTATGACAGTGAGGTGGAGCCAGTGGCCACTAGTTGCTTTTGGGGCAGGGACGGGAAGCGCAGTTGTAATACAGGGGCTTTTTCAGGACTTGGTGGTTGTCCTGAGTGACGTTGTGGTGACAGATATAGGCCATTTTACATCAGCATATACCATGCAGAACTGTGTGGGAGAGAGTGTGGTCTACGATGTGAACTGTGGGCTATGCTTAGTGGCAAAGCCCCAGGATGTGTATATCCATTGCAGGTGATGTGCCACACTAATGAAAGATTTTTATATGAGATGTTATGGGAGGTATGGGAGTTGGAGATCATGGGAATCCCTGTAATTTTTGTGTAACATTTATGTAATCTTAGCATCTTTTAAAATATATATGAAAAAAATATCATTTATGTAAGCAAATGCACATTTACACATATATATCTACATATCATTTTATAAATATTGGTTTGTATTGTGAAAAGTTTGATTTTTATCCTCTATAAAAAAAAAAACTAAAAAGATGTAATACCTGTTAACGTTTTGTTATATTAGATTTCCTTACTTTTTAAAGATATAAAATATTAAGATATAAATAAAGTCCCCTTTCACCAAAAAAATAAATAAATGTCATGTAATTTTTCTTTGAATAGCACATTATGGTGAAAAATAAACATATAAACTATTTTGACTGGGTATTTGGTGGAAAGTAATCGATTTTCTCTCAAATTTTTTGGAAGAAAAGACCTCAAATCCAATCTTTCCTGAAGTAAGTCCTTTTAATTGTTACCAATTTGACCAGCATAGTGTAGATTTATTGCTGATTTTTAGAGTGTTACGCCGTATAATTTTTTCAGTACCTGCTCTAAACAATAAGAATTCTTTAGGGTGCCCAAATTATTCTCCTTATGAAGCAAAAATTATAATTAATCACAACCTAATTATTCTTATGAATCAATAATAATGATCTTATATACTAAAATAAAATTAATGTTCACTATATTTAATGCTCATGCTTTATGAAATTAGCCTTAAATTTTAAGTTATTACTTCATTTTTCTTCCACCCTTTAATAAATTATGATCATAACTAATATTTTCAACTCTTCTTTGCTTAGTGTCCTCAGCACCCAGTTATACATTAAAATACAGTTATGTGTTTTGTAAATAACTGTTTCAAACTTATATATTCATGAACAAAAGTTTTACAACACTCATCCTCCTAAAATAAAACATCTCTGCTTTCAAATTTCAGCAAATTTGTTCAAAAATAATATTCTGTGCCTATGTAATCTATACTGAAGAGGCACATCTATTCTGATCCTAAAATAAACATGTAGTCACTCTAGAAATTTTGTTATCAAAGGAATTAGATATTTGTTTTCTCACAGCCTTATTCTTTTTTACCTGGAATTTTAAACAAAAACCAGAATAAATGCAAATTTATGCTCACTAATATATCTGTCATATGCAAATAGTCAGCAGACTTCTGAAGTTGCTGCTGGAGAAATTACTATTGAACAGTATTGGAATGAGCAATGTTAAACCTGACTTTCAAATACTGAGAAATTTATCCCATAAAGAAGAACTTTGGTTCTTTCTCTCCTGATTTTAATGAACAGAAATGTTTGTAAAAGAACAAGGATCATGGTTGTTTTATCTCTGTTGCTCATTTCCCCAAAGATTTGAACTCATAAATATTCCAAACGGAAATGCTGCCACTGCACTTGGAATTGACTTGCTTCATCTATATTTTGAAATTATTAGAGAGAAACCCTTGTACTCTTTCATAAATGGAAATGGACCGCTACAATTGGTCCATACTTACCAAAAAATGACTTCAAACTCTCAAAGGTAAACAATAGTGCTTATAATTAGTGACATGGTATTAAGAACATATTAAGGTAATGAATCCATCAGCCTTAATGGAGAAGTGGTCATGTGCCTGACACATTCCCCAGTACTAGGTACTTGAATCAGAGTACAGATTCACCACAGTTATTATATAATTTCTTGTAACCAAAAAGTCATATTTTCTTCTTTACAGCTCTACTGGTTACTATGATTCAAACAGGGGATATTAATCTATCCATAACAAAAGGTTCAAAAACAGAAAACTCAACCACATACTTGTGGTGAAACCATTAAATATAATTTAACTAAGCATAAATTAATTTATAAATTGGTTTAGATAATCTGCTTTAAAAAGTAACTGATTTATTAAGTGTTTAATAATGCATAAACCATTATGTGTGCAAATAATTTTATATTCATTGCAATGTTAACACATAGCAATTATGGTTTTTGAATGCATTTAAATGGGGAAAAAAGTGTAGGGTAACATTTTTAAAAGATTGAAACATAGAAATTGATAAAATTAAATATCTCAGGTAGATCTTTTTGAAATTATAGCATACTATCAAGATAAATGAATTTTTATATAGATATCTCATATATTTTAAAAACAATTATGAAAACATATGTGACAATAGTAATGTTTGTGCTAAGGAGATATTAATAGATATGAAAACCTTCTTTTTAAAGACTAAAAATCTGCTGGGAAAATTCATGTGAAAACACATTACTTTTCATTGAATAGAATTAAAAATGAAAAGAATAAATGTTATGAAAAATACATTTTTCAAATATTTGCCCCATTAGCAAGTAAATGAAGAGTGAAATTCAATGAAACTTTTTATATTAACTGAATATTCATTAAACAAATTCTTAGGAGTTAAAGATGGAAAAAATCATGTTGCTATTGGAGGGTGAAGGAATGTCTTCTAGAAAAGAGTAAAAATAGTCAAAAGTAATGAAAGTTATAAGAATTAAATAAAATCTCTAAAGTAACACATGTTAAAATCCATTTTGAGTATGAAATATATACATATATAATAGCTTTAAACTTTCAAAAGCTTAATTACGTTTTTAAAATTTCTTATAAAAATTTATTGACAACACTTTATCATTCACAATGATGCGTATTTTACATCTGTGGGGAAATCCACAAATACTCTTAAAGAACCAATGGTTTAGAGGATATACTACAAGGAAAATTAGGAAATGTCTAAGTGAATGAAAATGAAAAAATCAAAACAAATCAAATACAAAGGTTATAGATGTACCCAGGTAAGACTGAGAGGGAAATTTATGCCTCTAAATGCTCAAAGTAAAAAGGAGAAAGAACTGAAATCAAAGACCTAACTTCCCAACTAAAGAATCTAGAAAATAAAGAGCAACCTAAACACAAAGCAAGGATTTGGAAAGAAATAACAAAAATTAAAGTGGAGATAAATAAATAAAGAATCAAAAATAATAGAGAGCTTATGCTTAATGTATGTAGAATTTTTTATAAGGTTAATTGTAAATGTGTAGAAATGGTTTATTATAAAAGTGTGGAAATGAATAGAGTAGATGTTAGCAGATTATAATAAATATTAACACTGCTTGTTTATAAATGTGATTGTGGTTGAAATGGGGTAGTCTAGGGATATAAATGTCAGTGGAAAGGAATCTAGAAGATAAACTAGGAACTGTATAACACAGTGATTTTTATGGTTATTGAATATTGTGATTAATAGTATAAATACAAGAATGTTCTTCTATTACAAAGTGTTAAGTATATAGTGATACATGGGAGAATACAGCAAAAATAGCTTATTGACTGTAGTTATCAGTAATATTGTAATATTTTGCAGCAATGACAATTATACAATATCAATATTAAGGGTCAAAAATAACTAGGTATAAGGGTGTATGGGATTTTTCCTACTGGAGTACTGAAAATGTTCTAAGACTGACTGAACACTGAAGTAGAAATATTACATGACCTCACTGATATGACTTAATCAAATTGAGTGGACTCACAGAGCTAGATTCTGGAAGATAGTTTACCAGGAGACAGAAAGGCAGAAGAGGGTGTTGAGCTGAACCTTATCTTAGGGAGTGGATGAGGGTGATAATGGTGTAGTGATGTGATTGGGTACGATGATGCTGGAATGTGAGGTGGAAAAGGGTAGGGTTTGTTTTGGACTATTCATGGAAGGTGGGGGGAATGTTGGAGAAAGGAAGAGGTGAACTCTGGGTATATGCAGTTCTGTGGTAAAAACTATAATGGTGGGAATCTTCTTTTGTCAAATATTGCAGAGGTGATTACTGATGCAGGTCATCAGTGGTGGGGGATATACAGGATAGGGCACACCTGGAGCATGCTTGTATGGAATATGAAAGTGTTCATCTTGTCATAGTGTGTTATCTCAGTGGGTGGAGTTGCACACAATAAACAAGAAAATATTAAAGTACCATCCTGGGGAGACATAGTATGTTCTTAATTAGGGGCAAGAATCTCTAATATCTAATAAAAAGAAACACAACAGTATATTGATATCTCAATAGTACTGTATGTAACTATGAACTGTATTCTTCAAAAATTGAAACTTAGTGTTTACCATAGGTTCTGAGAGCAGAGGAAGGAAAGAATAGAATAGATGGAACATAGGGCACTTTTAGGGCATTGGAATTATTCTGCATGATCTTGCAGAGACAGATACAGACCATATTAAATTTTGTCAAAATCTATAAAATTATATGGCACAAAATGTAAACCATAATATAAACCATTGGCCATGGTTTAATAGCAATGCTTCAATATTTATACATCAATGGTAACAAATCTGACATACACATGTGAAATGTTAATGGGGGAGAGTGGAAGAAGGGGAAGGGGTTGGGTATAGGGGAACCTCCTATATTTTTTTTTGTGACATTTCTATAACATAGAGCTTATTTGAAGATAAAGCAAAAAAAGCAAGATACTGGGGGAACGTATGGAAGAAACTGTCCCTGTACATAAAAAGTAACATATCTTACATGGATGAAAGACACAATGAAAAAATATTTCATTTTATTTATTTTATTTTATTTTTTATTTTTGTATTTTACTTGTTATTTATTATTATTTTATTTTCTTATTGTTTTTCTTCATTTAATTTTGGCATATTTTTGGGAAGATTTTGGATAACAGAAGGGTTAAAACTGTGGCAAGGGAGGATCACTGGTGTAAGGTGTCAATGACTGGAGGATGTCTAGGGAGGGGTGCACGTGGGGCATGCCTCTGTGACATATAAATATTTTCAACTGGATATGAGGCATTGTCTCAGTGAGTGGTGACCCACAGAATAACTGAAAGAATATTGAATTCCCACCTTGGGAAGTCCTGCTACATTCTCTAATAGAGCAGCAAGAATCCCTTCAGTATATGGGCAGTGCCTATCAAAGGAGGACAGTTCATTATGCCAGACCCTTGATATTGATGCTTGTACTTATGAACCTTGTTGTTATGAATTTGAAACTTAGGTTAGTATTGTATATTACTTAAGAGTTAACTCCTGAAAGCTTCCTTGTTGCTTAAATATGGCCTCACTCTAAGCCAAATTCAGCATATAAACACACTGTCTTCCTCCCAGTATGGGACATGACTTCCAGGGATGAGCTTCCCTGGCACCAAGAGATAATTACCAAGCACCAACTAGCAATGCTTTTGGGAAAAGACCTTAACCAAAAGGGGGAAATATTAAATACAAATAAGTTTTTATGACTAAGAGGTTTCAAACCAAGTCGGGAGTTCATTCCAGAAGTTATGCTAATGCACATCTCAGCAGGATCTTTTTGACTGCCACAGTAAATCGTGCCTCAAATACCAGCACTCCTGAGGGCTTTGGAGACACTATAGGCAGAGCAGACCATCTCAGGCATTCAACACCCTGTCAATGGGCCTTTCTTTGGAATATATGCTTCTCAATGTAACAGTCTTAGACTCATTTATAATTTCCCTAAACATGGCTCTTCTGGCTCTTTTGTTTGAACCTATAATTAGCACTATAGTCTCTAAATATACGTCCCAGAGACTTAAATCGTTGTTGTGTTCATATTCTGGTTGAGCCCTAAATATGAGCAAAGTTGCAACATCTACTCTCCAGTTGATTGGACTCACCAAGGACAACTAAAAAAAAGGATGCTGATGGACAATGCCCATCGCAAAAAACAGAGAGTATTCACAACTTCAAGCAAGACAGTTTCATTTGTCTTCCCCATGGGATTTAAGTACCCTCACAATCATTAGCAGAGTGGGCATCACCATCTCAAAATCCCCAAGAATGAGAAATGAACAAACATAAGGGAAAATACAACTATGGACTAAATAAACTTATTAGTAGTCTTGCAATAGAAGAACTTGTATCATGGATATAAAGGCAGTGGCCACCAGAGGTTCTGAAGGGAGGGAAAGGGAAGATTAGGTATATTACAGAAGAACTGGGGGACATTATAATTGTCCTGCATGACATTTCAATGATGGATACAAGTCATTATACATTTTTTCAAAACCTATATAATTTGCATTGCAAAGTGTGAACTATAGTGTAAAATATAGACCATGGTAAGTAGCAATGCTTCAATATGTGTTCATGAATTGTAACAAATGTACCACACTAAAGAAAGATGTTTTAATGGGGGAATGTGTGGTAGGGGGAGGGGTGGGGTATAAGAGAAATTCCTCTATTATTGATGTAACATTTATGTAATCTAAAGCTTCCTTAAAAGAAAAAAATAATAATAAAGCAGAATATAAAAGACACACACACAAAATAGATTTACTGTGGTGATGACAGTACAAATCTGTGATGAAACTGAGAAGCAATGAGTGTACACATTGGGTGGATTACATAAGGCATGAGATTGTATAACACAGTGAACCCTGTAGTGGATGATATACTGAGGTTAACAGTACAAATATGGGAATGTTCTCTCATGAACTACAACAAAAATACAATATTAACACATGGTTATAATAAGAGGGTGTGTTGTGAGGAAAATTCACCAAATGTAAGATATGGACTATAATTAGTAATATCTTGGCAACATTTTTTAAAATAATTTGTAACAAATGTTACACAACAATGCAAGGTGTTGGTGGTGGTGCAATGTGTGGGAATCCTGTATGATGTGCATGATTATTTTATAAACTCACAACTTCTCTAACTAAAAAGTTTAAAAGAAATCTTAGAAAGACTCAACAAACTCAAAGTTTTTTCTTTTGAAAGATCAATAATTTTGACAAACCTTTAGTTAGACTAACAAAGGGAAAAAGGGAAAGGGCACAAGTAAGTAAAATCACTAATGAAAAGGAGATATTATTACTGACTCAAAAGAATTGATAAGGATTTCATGATGATAATATGCACAACTGTAAACCAAAAAAATTAGACAACCTAGATGAAATCAATAAATTCCTAGAAATTAAAAACTTCCTATACTGACTCAAACAGAAATGGACTATCTGAATTCATTGAAAAACAGCTAAAAATATTGAACTAGTTAACAAAGCCTCCCAACAAAGGAAATTCCGGAACAGATGGCTTCACTTGTAAATTTTACCAAACTTTTCAAGAAGAATTTACAAAATTCCTGTGCAAAATCTACCAAAAAAATAAAGGAAGGGAACACCTCCTTACTAATTCTATGAGGCCACCATCACCCTAATGCCAAAGCAATATAATAACTCTACAAGAAATGATAATTTTAGGCTAGTATCTCTTATAAATATAGATGCGAAAATCCTTAACAAAATAATAGCAAATTGAATCCAAAGCATGCTAAAGGAATTATACATCATTATCAGGTGGGTTTTATCTCAGGTTTGTAAGGGTGGTTCAACATAAGAAAATCCAATAATGTAAGGCAGTAAATAAATAGAAGGATGGGAAAAAAAAAACATGATCCGGTCAACTGATGTATAAAAGGCATTCAACACAATGCAGAACCTCTTTTTGAAAGAAAAAAAAAAAGAAATCTAGGAAGAGAAGGAATCTTTCTCACAATGATAAAGGGCAAATATGAAAAGCCCACAAAGAACATCACAGAAAATGATTGAAGACTCAAATATTTCCCTGAGTGATCAGAAACAAGACAAAGACATCAATTGTTATTCAATATTATACTAGAAATTCTAGTGAGAGCAATTAGGCAAATAAAAGAAATAAAAGGCATTCAAATTGGAACAGAAAAAATTTTTGCAGATGACATGATCCTATAAAAAAGGAAAATCTTGAGATATCCATGGCAAAGCTATTAGAATTAATAAAGTATTTCAGCCATGTGGTAGAAGATCTACATGCAAAAATCAGTAGCATTTCATGAGAACATACTCTCATGAACTATAACAAATGTATAATAAAAATAAATGGTATTAATAATAGGAGGTTGTATTGAAAAATATATTAATGTAAGTTATGGACCATAGTTAGAAATAATATTTTCATGATGTTTCTTCATAATATGCAACAAATGTTCCACAACAATGCAAATTGTTGGTGGAGGGGTGACATATGGGAATTCTGCATGTTATGCATGATTGCTTTGTAAGCTCACAACTTCTCTCTCTCTTTCTCTCTCTCTCTCTCTCTCTCTATATATATATATATTATATATATGTATATATATAATATATATATATAATCAGTAG
>JAQZBX010000571.1:0-104007 GCA_029593785.1 Cabassous unicinctus | reverse complement strand
TAAGGAACTTGGGAGACAATAACATAAGATCTAACATTAATACCATGGAAACTTTTGAAGGAGAGAAGAATGTATAACTAAAAAATTCTTTAAAGAAATAATGACTGAAAACTTTCCAAATTTGGCAAAGGGATAAACCTGCAGATTGAAAAGGCTAAGAGAATCCCAAATAGGATAAATCTAAAGAAATCCATACTAAGAAACATCATAAGTAAACTTCTGGAAACTAAAGACAAAGGGAAAAAATGCTAAAAGCAAAAACAAAAAACTCAAAAGAAACAAAAAAATAAAATAAAAGCAATCACAGAAACATATTACTAGTAGCATAACTGTAATTAGAATAATAGCAGGTTTCTTATCTGAAACCATGGAGACTAGAAGAATGTGGCACTACATTAGTCAAGTGCTGAAAAAAACAGTTAGCCAATAATTCTTTATTTGGCAAAACTATCCTTCAGGAATGAAGGGGAATAAAGACATTCTCAGAAAAAGGAAAACTAAGATAACTTGTCACTAGTAGACCTACTCTTAATGAATGGCTGAAGCAAGCTCTCTAAACATAAAAGTAGTGATATAAGAAGACGGCATGGGATGTCAGAAAGGAAAGAAAAACAAAATAATATGTGAATATAAGGGTAAATACAATAGACTATTCTTCACCTCATAAGTTTAATAAATCATATTCAATGGTTGAAGAAAAACTGTAATAATGTATATTGTGGTGCTTAGGGTATGAAGAGGATATATTGTGGAAATTATATTTAATAAATGTGACAGGTAAAGAATCTAAATGGAGGTAAGGTTTCAATACTTTGTTAGAAGTGCTAAAGCATCAATAACCATTGGTTGTGATAAGTAATGTCTGTATATTGTAACACCTAGAGCAACCATTAGAAAAACTATACGAAGTAATATATTCAAAATACTATAATGGCACACATAAGTCCTAACATTATAATAATTATGTTAAATCTAAAATGGTCTAAATACATCAAGTGAAAGACAGAGATTGAAATACAGAGATTGATCCATCACTCTACTGTCTACATTTACTTACTTCAAATACAATGACCTAAAAATAGGTTAAAAATAAAAAGATGGAAAATAGATCATGCTAACATTTATCCATAAAAACAGAAGTGATTATATTAATATTATATGTAGTAGATCGCAATGCAAGAAAATTACCATAGTAATTAAGTGAAAATATATGATAAAAGGATCAATCTACCAAGAAAATACAGCAATCTTAAATGTGTATGCAACAAACAATCTGCAATATATAAAAAACACAATCTGATTTAGCTGAAAGAAGAAATAGAAAAATCCACAATTTTGCTTGGAGAATTCAACACCCCAGTTTCAGTAATTGATAGAAATACTAGCCAGAAGATTATCAAAGACACGGAAGAACTGAATCACACCAGCAAACACAGGAAATAATTGGTAATTATGAAAGATTCTAATCTAACAACACACAATAAACTTTTTTTCAAGTACCCATGGCACAGTCACCAAAATAGATCATATTCTGGTTCATGAAGCAAACCTTAACAAATTAAAAATAATGAAATTATGCAAGGCATATTCTCCAACCATTATAAAATCAAATCAGAAAAACAATAGATAAATCTTCAAGCACTTGGAAATTAAACAGCACACTTCTAAACAATCCTTGTGTCAAAGAGGAATTCTCAAAGGAAATAAAACTGAATGGAAAAGAACTGAATGAAAAAAAGACACGTCAAATTTTGTGGGATGCAAATTATGTGTTGATGACAGAAATTTATAGCACTGTATGATTATATCTTAGACTTAGAGGCTAGCTGTTAAATCAATAATCTAAGTTCCTTAGGAACCAGAAAAAGATCAGAATACACTTAAAACAAGCAGAAGAAAGGAAATATACAAATAAGAGATAAGGTATGTAATCTGCATCCAAAGCACACAGCATTACATATATACATATTTGCATGTAATATGAATAAAGAGAAAAATTACCAAGGATCTCAAATGTCTTTTCCCAGCAATAGAAACATGTGTGCACCTGAGTTGTTTGCTAAACTCTGTATTCATTTAGTATCTGTTGACTCATGGATAAACTACACTTTTGAAGATTTGAAATTATTTTTTGAAATTTTAAAATGAAGGTAATCTTTTTTAGAATAATGGCTTTACGTACTCTCCTCAGTAAAAGAATTTGAAGGGAAAATAAAGTTTCTGAAAATGTTAGAAGCAACAGACAGTTTAGCAAAGCCCTTCAAACTGGGTACCAAATGGATTGTGTTTATAGCTGGAAGGAAGTCATCAAAGAAAAGAGAGCTTTGAACACAAGCAGGTTTCTGTCATCTCAGGCAGACTTCCTGTCTCCTTAACTAGGGACCTCATACATTTTATTGTTTTCTCTTCTTCACTCTTCTAATCTGTTGCTAAATTGGTTATTTCTTCATTTGAAAGATATCCCAGCAACATTTCTTCATTGAAACTTCTCCATTACCAATATCCCATTCCTCCAACAGGATAACAACCTTTGGATTTATTAATTATGTTTGTATTGAAAAAAGACAAATCCTAATTATCCTCCCTGGTTTTTCTGCCTTATCCTCCATCTTAAAATAATCATACAACAGCCAATTAATTTTAAAATGTCAGTGGTGTGCTCTCACCCCCTCAAGTGTGAGAACACTCAATTATAGCTCCCTCCTTGCTAAGAGTGTAACATCCAAACAGTTCTATCCCATCATTTAATATTATGTTCATCACAAAGAAAAAATGCACTTCACACATACTCTGAATTATCCTTCCTGTAAGCACCACTTTAAATGTCATTTCTCATCCATTATGCCTTCCTAGCTCATATCATCACCAGCATTTTTATATTATCCCTTTAATCCACGAAGTTATACCTAATATAACTATGGAGTTTGACAACTCTTGAAGACACTGCCACTTAATTAAAAAATTTATAATTAAAACTCCAGAACTTTTGTTGAAGTCCTACTCATCTAGCAATTATTTCATAAGTTTCTTAATACCTATGGATGCTCAAAATACTTGCTTCGTTCAGCTTTATATAGAGCAGGGGATGATATATCCAAAAATAAATAAATGTGTTTTTTAAAATTTCCCTAACAGAGCAGAAATTATCAAATGATCTATGGCTGGGAGATCTACATTTTAATTATTTTCTTCAGATGAGGGACCTAAGAATTATGAAGAAAATTGATTTATTAAAGTTTACCCCAGCTAAATAGTAGCTGGCATGAAGCTTATCTTCAGCTCTTTTTGGTATCAAATATCATGCTCTTCTTTCTATTTTCTTAGCTAATAAAGCCTAATAATAAAGACTCAGTAAATTATTCCATTCTCTCAAAAATAAATATTATTATATTTACATATTTTGATCTATATTAATGTTTCAAATAAAAAATATCTTTTGGATCTATTTAAAATCTCTAGTTATGGACATGACAGACTGCATTTCACAGGGATTGAGACTTTCTTACCTAAAATTGCTTATTTATTTAATTCCTATGAAATATATGGGACAACAAGATTTCATGCACTTTTTAAATTGCAAAGTCAAGTGACATTATATTATGTATATATAAGAAAATGAAATTTGAAAATAATAGATCTAATTTGCTTCCCCTAATTTGATAATTTGCTGTACATAAAGTACAAAGTACTTAACCATTCATCTCAGATGTAAAGTGTTTTATTGAAACTTAGATTATCTCAAAGCAACAAATGCTTTAATTTATTTACATTGTAGTTAATTTATAAGGGTTTTTATATTAGTAATAATTGTTTTCAAATCCTGTGAAATGATAATTTAAGCATATGCAATTTAAAAATTTTAGTCATCAGATTTGTTACATATTCTATATATTGAATATCAATTTTAGCTAAACTCATTCTCTACAACATACACATCTTCCTTTTATATAAATGCCACACTGTTATCTAGCTTGGTTTCTATATTCTATTATGCCCCAAAATACTTTTATGGAAGAAACAATACATTTTTGCTTTATATGATGTATAACAAACATACACATGACAGATTCATATAATATGAGATAATATTTTATGAGAACAATAATAAATATGATGCTCATAGCATTTAGCACACCATTTTCGAAGCACATCCTTTTTAGTTTTGATTAGAACATTAAAAAATTGCTTAGACAAAAGACAGCATTACAGCACTGAAACATTTTCATGTTCATGCAAAATTAATGAGCATTTCATATCTATAGTGGCTGCCATTTGATTAGAATCCAGCAATTTTATGAGCTATTCAAAATGAGAAAAGAAATAAAATTGTTAGTAGAGGGTGCCAATTAAACTTAAAACTTCACTGTAATTGTATGGTAAGAACTGTATGGGGAAGTTTTGTATTTTTTTTTTTTTTTTGCATTAAAGTGAAAGTCTCGGTTTTTGTCCTGAAAAGTGAACGGCTTGGTTTTTGTATTGATGTGGATTTCCATGTACATGCATAATGGCTGTAAGATTTCTAAAGCACATTTGATTGTCTAATGCACTGATGCTTTCTCCCTATACATAGATACATTATTCCATCACATTTTAACATTAAAGAGAAATGTCTAGAATTGTGTGTCAATGAAATTTCTCCCTCTATTGTTGAAAATAGAACTTCTGTTCTTGTTTTTCTTTTTTTTTTTTGCTTATTTTTAAATCAGAAGTTAAAATTTCTGTGTCTAAAAAATGCTTTTTAGACTCACTTTTAGAAATATCCTATATATATTTGTGTGTGTATGTGTGTGTGTATACATACACACAGATGCATATAAACTTTACCTTTATTTTTTTTTTAAATTTTTACCTTAGTTTCCTGATCTGTAAAACTAGGTGACTAAGCTCATTTTAAAGGTTCTTTGTGATTCTAAGATTCTACGATTTCTACCTTCATTTATTTACAGGAAAAACAAATTGGCTATGTGCAAAAACTTAAACTAAATGAATGAATTACTTGTAGAACATTGAGATAGATATGCTGCAGGTTGGGAAGTGTAGTCCAAAAATGAAGGTTTATTCACACATACATATATGTTCAATTACAATAAAGTTGTAATCTCAGGTTCTCTGTTTCTCAACACATATTTTTAGAGCTTTATTTCCCTTACACTCCTCCTCCCTCCCTCCTTTGGAAAATGTGATGTATAAAATTGCAATATGAATTATGTGCCTTCATTGTCTTGATGCAGAATCATGTTGTGATAGGTTTTAATTGGCATTATTTATGAATTCCAAAAATAGATATTGGATTATGTTTGCAAACTGGTTTGTTCCTCTGGGCATATTAGATTATATTGGATTCAGAGGTTTCACTTTTACTTGATTAAATAATGAGTAAGGCTTTGATTGGGCCACATTAGTAGGACTTTGAGTCCCCGCCCCCTTGGTGGGTAGAGAGTCACAGAGAAACAGCACTGCAAAGAGGGGAGGTTGGAGTTTTGAGCTGGAGCCCTAGCAAGTAAACACCCAGGAGAAGAACACAGAGGAATAGAGAGGGCTACATAGGCATGGCAGAAGCCCCAGGAAGAGAGATGAGCCATTCACCTGATAGTTTACAGCTGGCCTTGTGGAGAGAACACAGCAGCTGAGCCCAGAGAGAAATGAGCCCCTGGAAAGAGACAAGACTTATCCCAGCCTACAGCTGATATTGGAAGAAGCTGGGACCATGGATCCTTAAGAGGAAGAGGAAGACTGAACCCCCTAAGACATTGCCCACAATCTTGCATCAATACGTGGCAAAATTTGGTGAGGGAATTAACTTATACTGTATGGCCTGGCAACTGTAAGATTCTATTCCAAATAAATATCCCTTTATAAAAGCCATCAGATTTCTGGTATTTTTGCATCAGCACCCCTTTGGCTGACTAATACACATCATTTATATTTATATTCTTCTTTAAATTTTAGAAATGTCATACCAATATAGGCTTGAAGATTTGAACCTGCCTCATTTTATAATATCAACATAAGTGGAATAGAGGTGTATAATTTAAATTAATGCAGAATTCAGAGTATTGAGAATATATAAAGGACTACTACAACTCAATAACATATAGACAAATAAGCCAATTTTTAAAAAATGGGCAAAGGATTTGAATAACCATTTCTTCAAAGAAGATAATACAAATGACCAATAAGCGCAGGAAAATATGCTCATCATCATTGGTCATCAAGGAAACGTAAATCAAATCAACAAGTAGATAAAAATTCACGCACTCACGAGGATGGCTATTTTTAAAACAAACAAACAAAAAGAAAAAAGATTAAATAAGTGTTGGCAAGGATGCAGAGAAATTGGAACTCTTACACATTTTTGGTAGGACTGTAAAATGGTACCACCACTGTAAAAAGCAATTTGGTAGTTCCTCAGAAAGTTGAACATAAAATTACCATATGACCTGGCAACTGGCAATTCCACTTCTTGATAAGAATGCCAAAGAATTGAAAACAGGAATATGAACAGATATCCATACACCAATGTTCATAGAAGCCTTATTCACGATAGTGATAAGGTGGATGCAAACCAGGTGTCCATCATCAGATGAATGGAAAAACTACAACCATTTTGTATACCTATGTAATTAGCCAAAACTGGACAGAAATCATTACCACCAACCCTTGATAATTCCTGCTTTCCCTTATCCAGGCAATCCACTCTCTTTTCAAAGGCAAAGATTTTTCTGATTGTCCCACTATAGTTTAGTGCTTTTTCTTCTTGGACTTGATATCAACTGAATCATACATTTTTCATTCTTTTGTCTCTAGCCTTTTCACTCAAAATATTTATGAGATTTATTTAAGTATTTTTGTATATCAATAGTTCATTTCTTTTATGTCCAAGTGATTTTCATTGTATGAATAGGCCATGATTCATTCACCCATTCCTATTTGAAGGACCCTTAGGTAGAATACAGCCTGGGACTCTTGCTTCTCTTCAGGCTCAGCTCCTCTGTTAGCTCCACAAGGTCAGCTGTAGATTATCAGGCAAATGGCTTGTTTCTCTTCCTGGGGCCTTCTCTCTTTCCTCACGACCAAGCTCCTCTGTGTGCTTACTCCCCAGAGCGCCAGCTCAGACTCCAGCATCAAAAACTCCAACATCAAAACTCCAAACTCCTCCCTCTGTGGTGCAGTTTTATCTGTGAGTCCTACTGATGTGGCCCAATCAAAGCCCTAATCATAATTTAATCACACCCAGGTAAAGGCCAGTTTACAAACATAATCCAATATCTGTTTTTGGAATTCATAAACCATATCAAATTGCTACAATTTTTTTTATAGATATTTTTTCTATCTGGTTGCATCATCGTCTTTTTAGTGCGTTGCTTCACCGCGTTGGGGCCTATGCCTCTCCACACCCCATGGGGGCCTGTGCCTCACCGTGCAGGTCTGGGACTCCTTTTTTTTTTTTAATCAGGAAGTCCCGGGGATCGAACCCAGGTCCTCCATATGGTAAATGGAAGTTCAATTGCTTGAGCCACAGCCACTTCCCATAGATTTATTTTTATTTTATTTATTTCTTCCCCCCCTTGTTGTTTGCACTTGCTTGCTTGTTTTTTGTTTTTTTTTTTCCAGGAGCCACCAGGAACCAAACCTGGGGCCTCCCATGTGGGAGGAAGGCACCTAATCACTTGAGCCACCTCCTCTCCCTGTTTGTTGTGTCACATTGTGTTTCCTCACTGTGTCTCTTGGTTGCATCATCTCATTGTGTCATCCTGTTGCATCAGCTCACCATGCTAGCCCTTCATGTCAGCCCTTCACATCAGCTTGCTGTCTTGCTCATCTTCTCCAGGAGGCACTGGGAACCGAATCTGGAACCTCCTGTATGGTAGGCAGAAGCCCAGCTGCTTGAGTCACATCTGTTCCCGACTTGAACATTTTTTAAACATCGATCTGTGGACATATGTTTTCATTTTGCCTTGTGTAAAATTGTTCAGTATAAAGAAGGCATTTATTTAACTTTAAGAATTACCACAGATTTCCAAAGCAATTGTACAATTTTACACTCAGACTAGCAACCTCAGAGTATTCCTAATCATGCTTCATTCTTGCCATCATTTTATTAATTCTATTGAATAAATAGTGTTATCTAATTATGATTTTAATTTGTATTTTCCTGGAGACTAATGATTTTAACCAATCTATATGTGCTTAAAGCTTATTTGTAAATCTTAATTTTTGAAATGTCTGTCCAATATTTTGAGGATTTTAAGTGTTGATCTTTATAGTATTGAGGAATTCCTTATATATTATGGCTACAGATTAATTGTCAGGTATTTGTTTCATGAATATTTTTTCTCAAGCTTACCTTTTTGTTTTCATATTGTTTTTTGATGAGGATAAATTTATACTTTTGATCATTTTAATATTTTCTTTCTTTTAGTATTATTATTTTTTCTGCCTTGTCTAAGAAATCTTTGCCTACTCTATGTAACGAAATTGTTCCCCTAAGTTTTACTATACAAGTGTATTTGTTTTTTATTTTTTTGAGGTTTATGATACTGCACAAAATACTTTTTGTTATGGTTTGAGGAAAAAGTTGTGATTCATTTTCTCCCTTATGGATTAATTGCTGACATATGAGTTGTTGAAAATATGTTTCCTTATCCATTCTATTATTTTGGTACATTTGTTGAACATTAGTTGACCATGGAGGTGTAGGTCAATATTTGGACATTTATTTTGTTATATTTGTCTATTTGTATATCCTTATGCCTTAGGTCTTAGGCCATATTGTTTTGTCTAATTTCCAAATATTCAGGGCTTTTATTACTTTGTTTTTATTGGTTTCAGATCTAATTCACTTATATTCATAGAATAACATCTATATTATTTTAATCTTTTGAAATATATTAATTTTTTTGTATGGACCAGTATATGGCCACCTTCATGAATATTTCATGTGCACTTGAAAAAAATAGTTGTTCTGCATTTGTAATGTGTAGTGTTCTATCCATATCAATTACATATATTTAGTTTATAGAGTTGTTCATTTTTTCTATTTACTTACTGATTTTTTTT
This sequence comes from Cabassous unicinctus, assembly GCA_029593785.1. Classification (NCBI taxonomy): domain Eukaryota; kingdom Metazoa; phylum Chordata; class Mammalia; order Cingulata; family Chlamyphoridae; genus Cabassous; species Cabassous unicinctus. The sequence goes on along the minus strand of JAQZBX010000571.1, from coordinate 94,947 downwards.
CTAGTTGTTTTTATCAGTTATGAAAAAGAGGTTTTTTTGTTTGTTTGTTTTTGTCCCCCTGAGTTGGCTCGCTCATCTGTTTGCTCATTGTCTGCTCATTTGTTTTTTGCTCATTGTCTGTCTGTTGTTTGCTCATTGTTTTTGTCTTGTCTGCTTGTGGTTTTTGCTCATTGTTTTGCTCATTGTATGCTTGTTGTTTTCACTCATTGTATGCTCACTGTTGTTTGTTTTCTTTAGGAGGTACCAGGAACTGAACCCAGGACCTCCTATGTGGGAGACAGGCACTCAACTGCTTGAGCCACATCTGCTCCCAAAAGAGGTTTCAAAATACCCAACCATTTTAATGGATTTTTCATTTTTTTCTTTTCTTTTTTTGCTTAATTTATTTTGAAGCTCTGTTATTAACCACATAAATTTACAGTTGTATGTATTCTGATAAAGCTTCCTTTTTTATGAGAGGTCCCTCTTTATATCTCTAGTAATATCCTTTATTTTTAAGTCAATTTTGTGTGTTATTTATATAGACCCAACCAGCTTTCTTGGACTTACTGTTTGCATGGTATACATTAATCTATCTTTTTACTTTCAACCTACCCGTATCTTTAGGATTAAAGTGTATATCTTAAAAAGAGCATATAGTTGTGTGCTGCTTTTCTATTCAGTCTGGAAGCCTCTGTTTTTTAATTAGAGTGTTTAGTCCACATACATTTAATTTGAAATACATGGTTGGATGTGGTTCTATTATTTGCTGTTTGTTTTCTATTCTTTCTATGTTTTTCTCTATTTCTCCTTCACTGCCTTCGTTTGGTTAAACTTTTTTTCCCCCCTAGAATTGCATTTTAATTCCTCTAGTAACTTTTAGGCATAATTCTTTTATTTTTATTAGTATTTTTAATAAGAATTATGCTATAAATAAAACCATAACTTTTCATAAACAATCAATAATATATGTACCATTTCATGTAAAATGTAGAAATTTTGCAAAAAAATTTATCTATTTATAGCCCACTGTATTAGCCAGGATTTTCTATGGCAACAGAACTGACAGAAGATATCTGTAAATATTATGAGATTTTATAAAATAGTCTCACACAACTGTAGGTGTGCACAAATCCTAATTCCATAGGGCAGGCAGCAAGCTGGGAACTCCAAAGAGGGTCCTTGATGAATTCCCCAGGAGGAGCTGGATGGCAGACACAGAGAAGAAAATTCCCTCTTCCAACTGCTGAAAAAAATCACTTCTCCTTTCAAGGTCTTCAACTGATTGCAGGAGAGTCTCTCACTGCTGATGGCAATCTCCTTTGTTGATTGTAGTTGTAATCAGTCAGAGATACAATTAACTTGCTAATGATTTATGTTAATGAAATCCCTTCACAATAACAATTAGGCCACTGCTTGTTTGACCAAACTACTGGGCATCATTGCCTGACCAAGTTGACACATTAGCCTAACCATCACCACCACCACCCCTATCTTTTTTTACAACAGTTATATATTTGGGAAGTTTTCTGTCATTATTTCTTTGAATATTCCTTCTTCCCCTTTCTCTCTTCTCCTTCTGGGACCCCCATAGTGCATATATTGGTATGCTTGATGGTATACCAGAGATCTCTTAGGGTATTTTCATTTTTCACAATTCCTTTTCCTTTCTGCTCCTTAGCCTGTCTCATTTCATTTGTAATGTCTTAGAGTTTGCTGATTCTTTCTTTTGAAAGCTCCAATCAATCTGCTGTTGAAACTCTCCTTGGCACTTTTTATTTCATTTATTGTGTTCTGCATCTCCAGTGGTTCTGTTTGTTTTCTTTATAAAATTTCTCTTATTGTGATTCTCATATTGTTCATTCATTGTTTTTCTGATAGCTTTTAGTTCTTTCTCTGTATTTTCCTTCATATCTTTGAACATTTTAAAGACAATTTCTTAAAAGTTTTTGTCTGGTATGTCCACAGTCTGGTCTTCTTCATTGATGTTTTCTGGATTTTTAACCTCTTCCTTTTGATAAGCCATTGTTGCATATTTCTTTGTTTGCCATGTAATCTTTTGTTTCACACTGTACATTTTAATATTTTAAAATGTTAATTCTGGGATTCATTCCCTGAAATGTCTGTTTCTTGAGTTTGTAACCAGCTGGTGATATGACAGAGATTTTCTTGAATGCCAGGCCTCTAATCAGGAAGATCTGCCCAAAGGCGAGTGCAAAGCACAATGTCCTCCCTACGGACACATCCTGCTCTTGTGCATGCTAGTGGCTTAGGAGTTTCCTTGCTTACAGAAGTCTGAATCCCCTCTCTACTTCCCAGGAGACACAACTCCCTCTCTTAGGTGGTCCACTGCCAGACTGAAAGCAGGTACAACTTTGCCTCAATTGTTTCTTACTCTGTGTGACAGTTTGAGATTATTTTATGAATCCCAAAAAGAGAAAAGCTTATGTTTGTAAACTAATCTATTCTTCTGGGTGTGATAACATTTGATTATTTTGGATTCAGTTGAGGGGGCCCTTGATTAAATTACCTGTTAAGATTAGGGCTTTGATTCAACCATGTTGGTAAGGTGTGACTCAGGTTGAATCCCCGCCCCCTTGGTGGGTGGATATAGATGGACACTCATTCAAGAATACACCTAGGAAGAGAGATGAGCTATTTGCCTGATAGTTTGCAGCTGACCTTGGGAAGAGAGCTGAGACTGATATAGGAATCCCTGAGAAACGAGCCCTAACCAGAATAGAGAAGAAGACCTGAGAGACAAGCCTTATGCCAGCCTGCAGCTGAGATAGAAGAAGCCCAGAGGGGAAGGCTGAACCCTCGCAGAAATCAGAAAACATCTTGCTTCAATATATGGCAACTTTGTACTTTGGTGAGAAAGCAATCTTGAGTTGAACTCTTAGGATCTTGTAATTGTAAGCTTTTACCCCAAATAAATACCTTTTATAAGAGCCAACAGATTTCTGGTACTTTGCATCTGCACCCTATTGGCAGACTAACACATTCTGATTTCTTTGTCTCAAGCTGCTTTTGCTGGGAGGGCAAATTCTAGGAGGGGGCCATGCTGGAGAGGAGTTTCCCAAGTCAATCTTCCTTGTTGGAACAAAGCTAGGGATCCACAAAGGGAACACAATCTGGCTCCAAACTTCCTTGGAGAGGGTGTCAGGGATGGGCCAGGAACCGTGCTAAGAGTTTCTTCCATGGGCTCTCCAAAGCTGTGCTTTTTTGAACTACCCAGAAAATGCAGCCCTTAAACTGTCCTCCACAACTCTGAGGAAACATACCACCTTGAAGATCTTCAGTTATCTTTGTCTGGGGTAGGTTGAAACAATCACTGTCCTCAGAGATGGGCCTCCAGTGATCTGAAGTAGCTATTCAAAAGCCATGATCAGCAATTGGCCCGTGCCCACCACAGATCTTGAGGAAGTGGATTTTTATGTCCCTTTCTGGCACCAGTAAGCGATGCCAGGGTCCAGACCCCACTACTGCTTACCATGAGAGTGGGGACTGGATGACAGTAACCATCATAGAGAGAGAGAAATTTACTGGTATTTCTGTAATTTACCAGCCTCTTTCTTCTGCTCTTCTCTGGATGCTGTACAATGTTCTACAGGACTTCAGAGTTTCTCAATAGTTGCTTTGGACAGTTCTTGCCTGTTTAATAATTGTTCCAGTGGAGGAACTGATTCCAGGAACTTATTATCCACTATCTTTCCACCTTGTTCAGTGTTTGTAATTGCTATCTGAGGGAGTGTTTCTAAATTTTTAGATCTGGATACCCTTCACCTTCAATGTTAAGATACTTCATATACTTCATTGGTATGGAATTCTAGAGCAATATTTTAGTTTTTTTTCCAGCATTTTAAAGATACCATATCATTGTCTTCTGACATCTTTAGTTTCTGATAAGAAAGACTTGTTTTTCTTTTGTATGTAGTATACTTTTCCTCTGGCTGTTTTTGATAAATTTTTTAATATGATTATGACTATGATTATTATCAGCATTTAGATTATGATAGTCTTAGGTATAATTTTCTTTGTATTTTGCAATGATTTACTGGGAATGTAGCATCTTGGGTTGATAGCTTTAATGAATTTTGAAAAAGTATTTTTCAATATCGCTTTAAATGTTCTTTCAGTTTGTTCTCTCTGCTATCTTTCTGGGACACCAATTATGATTCAATTTGGTTTAATTCCTACTGACATGACTTCAAGTTCATTAATCCTTTCTTCTCTAAGTCAGGTCTTTTCTTTCATGCCACACAATTGATAAAACTACTGTGTCCTTTACTATATTCACAGAAATGTACAGCAATAACCACAATCTAATTTTGGAAAATTTTCATCAACCCTAAAAGAAATCCCATACCCAATGGCAGTTAATCTGCATTCACCATCCCAGCCCCCAACTCCTCCAAAACTCCCAAGCAATCACTAATCTACTTTACCTATAACTATTGATTTGCTAATTCTGGACATTTCATATGAAAATAATCATACTATATGTTGTCTTTTGACTTGTCTATTTCATTTAGCTTGATATTTTCAAGATTCATTCATGTTGATACATGACATGTATCAGGATGTCATCTCTTTTTATTGATGACTGATATTCCATTGTAGTGATAGATCACTTAATTTTTTATCCATTCATCAGTTGATAGACATTCTTTCTACTTTTTGGCCATTATAAAAAATGCTGCTGTCAAATTTCATTTTTAAGTTTTGTATGGACAAATGTTTTCATTTCTAGATACCTAGGAATGGAACTGGTGGGTCATAGTGGTGACTCTATGTGTAACATTTTGAGGAACTGCCATATAGCTTTTCAACATGGGTGCACCATTTTACATTCCTATCAGAAATGTATGAGAGTTCCACATTCTCCACATCCTTGCAAATACTCAAAGCATATAAAATGAAATGGTTCAGCTTTAACAATGGGAATTTATTCACTCACAGTTTTGAGGACAGGAAAATGTCCAAATCAAGGCATCATCAAGGCGATGCTTCCTTCCCAAAGACTGTAGTGTTCTGGGTCTCACTGCCAGTGATCCTAGGTTCCTCTGTTATATGGTACAGCACAAGGCAGTGTTTCCTGGTGTCTCGTTCTCTTCAGAGGTCCATTGATTTCAGCTTCTGGCTGTTCCATCTGTGGTTTTTTTCTCTCGCTTGTCTGAATTTTATTCTCTTATAAAGGACTCCAGTAATATGATAAAGATTCATCCTGATTGAGGAAAGACACACTTTAACTGAGGTAACCTCATCAAAAGATCCTATTTACAATAGGTTTAAACCCATAGGAATCAGCTGAATTTAAGAACATGTTTTTCTGGGGTGCATACAGATTCAAACTACCACAGTTAGTGACATTAAGCATCTTTTGATATTCTTATTGACCGCATTCATTTCATCTTTGGAGAAACGTCCCTTCAGATACTTTGCCCATTTTTAATTGTGCTTTTATTATTGAGTTGCAAGAGTTCTTTATATATTCTGGCTATAAGTCTTTTAGTAGATATATTATCTTCAAATATTTTCCTCCATTAGGTTGTCTTTTTACTTTCTTAATAGTATCATTTGCAGCAATAAAGTTTTTAATTTTGATGAAATTCAATTTAGTTTCTTATTTTTCTTGCTTGTACTTCTCATGTCATATATAAAAAGGCGTTTCCTAACCTAAGATCACAAAAATTATGCCATGTTTTCTTCTCACTGTGTGTAGTGAAAGGAGGAGGCCCAACTTCATTTTCTTATTTATGGATACCCATGCTTCATCATGATTTGTTGAAAAGATTATACTTTTCCTGTTTAATTTTCTTGGTGCAGGGTCTGGTCTTAATCTTATCAAATGAACTCTTCATTTTGGTACCATGGTTTTCATTTACTGGATTTCCATTTATCTCCTTTCTTTCTCTGTGCCATTATTTTCTTATGTTCATGCCAGGGTCGAAGTTTTATAAATATTCCTTTGATGTATTTATAATAAATATTTTTAAGTCCCTATTTGCTAATTTCAACATCTGGGCTGTCTCTATATCTGTTATTTTTGCTTTCTATCTTAACCATGTGTTCAGATTTTCTTGCTTCTTCACATTTCTAATTATTTTATGATTTATGCTGAATAGTGTGGGTAAGAAAACAGTCAAGATTAAAGTAAGTAATATTTATCTCCCAAAAATAGTGTGCCATTTCTTCTGACAGGCTGATAGTATGGGAGGAAAGATCAGTATAATCTGTATTTGACTGAATCTTGATTTCTTTTCAGTTTTAGATGGATTTACTTTGACAGTGACTTCAGATAATTTAAGAGATTCTACATAACTATCCCTTCAGCAGTTCTTGGAGTCTGAGTACCAACAAGACTCTGGAAATCTCTTTTTTTTTTCGCTCTTCATTTCCGTTTCCAGTTTTATGGATCACGTGGGAGTTCTTTTTACTATTTTATCTTATCCCGCCTTTTTCACCTGAAAAGATCTCATTGTCTCTGCTTCCTTGTCTCCAGCTATTAGAAACTGTGAACTTGTTCTTGGTTAGGGACAAAGTTGCCTTGAAAAGATTTCTGGACACTCTTCTGGTATATACATAGCCGTCAAGATTTCACATCTTTGCAAGTCCCCACATGTGTCTGATGTGATCTTTCTCATCTCTCATTCTCTGCTCAGAACCATATATATATATGTATTTATATATATATACACACACACATACACATACACATACACATATATACATACTTGGTGAATGCCCATGGGAAATTGTTGGCAGGTATTTGTAGGTTTTCTTTGTGTCTGGTGCTACTTGGGATTACAGTCCACCAACCTCTCCACATATGACTGTTGTGTGTGTTGCTAATAGTTTAGATACATTTTCTTATTCATGTTGAAGTGAATTCATTCTCCTTCTGCTGTTCTACTAAGGAGAAAAGCACCCATGGGTTCTCCCTTTCTTTGTAAGATCTCATAACTTTCTGAATCTTCTTCTATTTGTTCATTTAAGTCTCACTGCATTCTCGGCTATCTAGTGAGTTAAAAATAAGCTATACTAATGTAACTTATTCAGCTTCTTTTTAGGGTAAGAATAAAAGTCTCTTGTAGCATTCTACTTTCTATCTAAAGTGGAAGTCTGAATCATAGTATAATATATTTGAAAGTAATGGGAGGCTTGCTCTTTAATTCTAGAATTCAACATATATGTCATTTCTTTCCATTTTGTATTGCTTACATTTTTAATATAAAAAATTTGTATATCTTCATGACAGATATTTTAAAAAGCCAACAGTTCACAACTAAGTATAACTCAACCCAAGGGTGCTGAACATAGGCTCAATTGTTAACATAGAATTTATAACTTATATAATTTATAGCTAAAAACATTTGGCTTTCAGCAAAGTTGTGAGATGACAAAACAAACAAACAAACAAACAAACAAAAAACATAGGCCTTTGACAGTGGAAAAATGTGGAAATATATTTGAAATCATGTTGCAGTGACTCTAATGACAAACCATAATAATAATTCTGACCTGGAATTAAGTGTTTTCTTGGTTGTTGAGGATAAATTGAAGGTATAATACACATAATCTACATTTTTGCCTTCTATAATACAAATTCATGTTAACTAAATTATGAATTCTATTACCTTCCAATTCACAAATATAATACTAATACAGGAATAACACTAAGGAATCCTATTCTACAATACATTGAATAACTCAGAACAAAGGAGTGGCCTAATTGTGGGGCATTGTTGAATCATATCTCTAGGAACACCCAAAATAGTTTAAATTACCCTAATTATTACAGTTTTACTAAATTCATTTAACTATTAACAGACTTAATTATAGTAATCTACAATCATATTATTTTCTTGCTGTCAGATATTTGGATTTAAAAAATGGGGAAAATAATTTGAGGAAAATAAAGTATTTTAAAGAAGAGTTTAATTGAAAAACTTAGTAGAAAAGTAATTCCATTATAACTCTTTTTTCTATTCTTAATGGCTTCAAAGCAATGTGGCAAGCACTTTTCTGAGTATTAATGCATCTTCTAATAGTCTTATCCATAGCCCTGAAGTAGTCAGATTATTTTATTTTCTTATTTCTAATTTTTGCTGACCAAATTTCCATTTAAATGATTTTTAAATTGATTCATGATCAGCATTTTAAATCACTAACACAATAATTTTCAAATTTGCTTTATATATTTATCATTATTTGTTATTTTAAACATTTATTCAGCTAATATGTTAATTAACATTTTTAGCTGTTTCTCATTTTTCATGGGTTTTTCTGATAATACTTAAAAGGAAACAATAGATAAGAGAGTCTTTTATTAAAGTAAATGTTTTCATAATACATATAAGATTTAAATGCTCTTGCCATTTCAATGCTCCAAAATAATCAACAATGGAGAAATAAAGAAAATGTTTAGACTACTTTCTGTCAATGAAATAGCCAAGTCATTATTTAATCTATCGATAGTACTATGTTTGCCACTTTTGATCCCATCTGCAAGAAAGCTTGAAAGTAGGCATGCATCATTTACTGAGTAAAATTCAAGTGAAAGAAAGAAATAATAAATAAAAGAACAAAAACCCAAACTGGGATACACTTTCATTTAAAATACCGTTCTAATTTTATTGTTTAATTTATAGAAGGTATGTGGATTTAAGGAGAATGTCATTCTTAAATATTTGCTATTAATGTACAAAATGTAATACAGGGGTAAGGACAGATATCTGTGGAAGTGATTTCTGCTATAACAGGATCCACTTACCCCTTGATAACTTGCAAAATTTTTGTTTTCTCTCTCATTATTCTCATTTGGGTTCTCAAGGAGTCCCAGTTCCTGGAAATTGTTATAGTTTGAAGGCGAAGAATAGTGTACGTGAAAATTACAGAGTAAATTCATCATGCATATATTCACATCCAAGTTCCCAAACACGTTTCAAGAAAAGAAAGGAAGAGAGAAGCAAAGAATGAAAAAATATATATATTTTTGCATTTATAGTGAGTTCGAATTCAAGGATTTCAGAGTTAGCCAGGAAAAATATGTGACCACTGTATGGCAGTAAAATACGAGCTATTTATTAGGGGTGATGACGCTTTGACAGGATTGCATGAGAGGGAAAGTCCCTCAGAGTAGGAAATCTCCCAGATGCTAGAGATCTGAGGAAGCTACCAGAGGGGAAATAGGGCAAGAGAAAATTCTCAAAACTCCTCGTCGTAAGGAGAAAGGAAGTGAGGGTGCTTACATGTCTAGGCAATTGTACAGTCAGCATGCCAGAGAGCCACAGGGCCAGAGAGCTCTGAAGGGCTGAAGCAATGTGGGTGGAGCCTTCTATGTGCACAGTTTTATCAATGGAGAGCAGAAGCTGGGTGAAGGTTCATAGGGTATGCTAATCAGGTTAACTCTAAATGGCTAAACATTGCATATTTAGGCTATTTTTAAAGACTAGGGTGTGTAAGAATTTGAGTTTTGTGCCAGGAATTTTTCTTACAGACCCACGTTGCTGTGATGAAGTAAACAGCACACAAGGTTACTACACAGAAGCCATCTTTGGCTCATTTATATAACAGAATTGCACATCATCATGAAGAATTTCCTTGAAGTTACTTTTAATTGGCTTAACTAATATTAATAGACCTCAATTTAGTTTAACTTCAAAGGGAAATAGGTAAAATGCATAAACTTTAAATGGATTGTCTCATTTCTTACCACTCTTCTTTCTAGGCTCAGCCAAATAAAGTTGTACTATAAATATAAAAATAGTCAAGTATGTTCTTGCAAAATGCAGAATAAGTTTATTCATCTTAAATCACTGCATAGCTTTTAAGAAGCTTTCTCTCCCTGTTTAGTAAAAGTATAATGTGCTTGTACAATCAAAGAATTGATTGTAAAATTTACATCTTCAGTACAAGGTTTGATGGTAATTATATAGATATATAACTATTTATTCATTCACTAATAAAACTGAATTCTTCTTAAGTATCTGGGATTCATCTACATCTCAAAATCAAACTTTGTTTTGTTTGCTACAGCTAAGTTGAAAACACTTGGAAATTTGAAAAAAATGTGAGAGCAGCAAGATATCATTCATATTGTCTTTAATCAGTAAATTGAAAAATATCACAAACAGAAATTAAAACATTCTTAGGAATATTGAAGAAGCAGAGCAAACAATTTGGAAATACAAAGAAATAAATTCATGTTACAAATTCTTCTATGTTTACATATAACCATCTGTTGAACAAGTGAAAAGTAAACCACTGAGGTGAGTTTCAGAAACTCATGTCATCCAGCTACACATGGCTACTCCAACCATGTATTCAAGACGGCTTCCTGGGTGTGCCACCTGTGCAGTTGCACAGGGCCATGCACACAGAAGACTCCACATTTGATTTAATGCTCCGCTTTTGCTAGCTTGAAATTCTTAATTAATTTTGGAACTGTGGTTTGTATGTGACATCTGTTGGGACAATGAAGCATGAGCGTGAATGGAGGAGATACATGCAATATGCATGTATGCCACATAAGGGGTAACCCACAATTCCTTTTCCTTCCATTCTTTTCTGACTCATCAGTAAACTGAAGGTAGAGAGTGTTGTTAAAATGTATGTGAATTGAGAAGTGAAATAAAAACAGCTGAATGAGTTTTGTGCATTTCCATTGTTCTCATAAGAACAAAGTGTGATACAAGATACTACTTGTATAATTATAGTTATTTCACATACAATTTAAATGCTTTTATATTTGCATTTCAAACTGAAAATGCACAATTCAAATAAGGTAAAATTCATGCTAATAATTTAAAGTTTTATTTTTTCTTTACCAAGAAATACATTAAATAGCAAGTAAAAAACACCATGATAAGGGGAGAGAGAAACTGTGGAAGAAAGGAAAAAAAGCTTTATATTTTCCTTTAACAATATTTAAATATTGTTATATTTCCATTAACAGCATTAATTTTCCCAGATATTCGTAAAAGGAACTCCATATTTTTATTTTTGATTTTGGTCTTGAAAATAAATATAGTTATCTCTGAACCTTATTTCTAACTTATTTTATGATTTGTAACCTACCTCCTTTTACTTATTCATTCAAATTCCAGGGCAGAGCATGTCACCACTCTTCTAGTTTTTCCATCCTAATGCTAATATTTCTTCAAGAACAAATTAAACTTTTTATGAACTTTTCTCAGCAGGTTGAATTCTACATCTTTTCTGATTTTTCTCATTGGCCCTGTTCTACTGCCTGACACTTAAATGATTATTTCTTCCAGCATTCTGTTCTTGGGCTTCTTCTTACTTCCTAAATAATATCTAAAACTTATTTTCCACTCCCCTGACCTTAACTGTCATTTATACCATGATGTGTCCTAAATATTTTTCACAGCAGACAATTATTCTCTGAGTTTCATATTTATATATCCTAATAGTTACTGGTCATTTTTGTATGTTTCACAATCTTCCCAACTCAACATACATGAATTTCATACTTTTTCACTTGTGAATCTCTGGATTCTCTTTTACCCTAATAACAAGTTAATATCAACAGTACTTGTTGATGGCCTATATTCTTTTTCTTACATTTTTGTTAATACTCTCCTATTTGATTACCTTGACCCTGCTTTTTTTTTTTTTTTTCCTTTCCTTCCATTAATCTTCCTCAATGCCATCAGGATTATTGTTCTAAAATGCAAATCTAAAGACTTAACTCCCTAGTTTCAATTACTTTAATTTGCCCTAATCTCAAGTATACATTATTAGCAAACATGGCTTCTCATTATCTTGACCTTCCTTACATGTTGAAACTCATTTTCTATTTAGTTATCAATTCTTTATTAGGCCTCCTTGTTACATATACCATTCCCCTGCTGCCTTTAATGCCTGTCATCATTGATTTTCCTTCAAGCAATTGTCTACATAATAAGAGGCTGAGGCCCCATAGTATACTGTTGAGAACAGGCTCTGGTTTATCTTGCATTTATTAACTGAAGATCTTGGGTAAGTCACTTAACCTCTCTGTACCACAGTGGGGAAGAATGAGTTGACAACAGGCCTATGATTCCTTCTATGATGGTTAATTTTATGTATCAACTTGGCTAGATTATGGTTTCCAGTTATTTGGTCAAACACTGGCCTAGATTTACCAAAAAAAAAAAAAGTATTTTGTAAATGTGATTAACATCTAAAATCAACTGACTTTAAGTAAAGGAGGTTAAACTTAATAATGTGGGTGGAATCCAGAAAGAAGAAGAAATTCTGCCTCAAAATGACACTATCATAGAAGGAATCATAGGCCTGTTGTCAGCTCATTCCTGCTGGCCTGCCCTACAGATCTCAAATTAGTCCTTAAAATAAGACTCTTTAAATACACACACACACACACACACACACACACGCACACACACACACACATTCTGCTGGTTCTGTTTCTGTTTCTCTGGAGTACCCTATTACACCATCTCATCTCAATGGAGCGCTTGTGCTCCACCAAACAAGTTGGGAATCCTTTCTCCTATGAGCATGCTAATTATATTTACTAGCTGAAAGATATCAGGAGTCTTCTGGGGAAAAAATGAGCTATACCTGATCTATCATGAGTACATTTTGACAATAAACCTGGAATTTATGGCTATACATGAAAGCTGATTAGAGAATGGAAACTATTCATGAAGAATTTCTCTATCTATGTGACACATAGTATATAGATAAGAAAGCTCAGAACTTAAAAAAACATGCTTTGGGGAAAATGTTCTGCAAACATTGTTAAGCTTTCCATAGCTACACCTAAACAAAAAGAGATCCAATGAAGGATAAAGGAGTGATTAGCAAACTGCATTTGTCATAATTGGCACCTCCAGAAAGGAATGTTTTATATGTGTTTTTTCTTGCTTGCATCTTTTCAATCATTAGTAAAATTTGGTATGGGGCCAGATATAAGACCCTGTGACTCTGTATTGGCAAGTCAACACTTTGGTGTAAACATAGATTGTTAGCAACAATGGGGCTTTCTTGGAAGCCCATGAATCAAAAGAACTAAGGAACATTTAGCAAGAAAAGGGAGAATTAGGAGAAAGATGATGATAATTTGTTGCCAGGATGTTTTTCTATGCATGTTTAGTATCAAGTGATAAAAGCCCTGTGGCAGATTATGGAGGAGACATCTCACTAAAGGGGTTTGGAGGAAACTGAATTAGACCATGGAGAATTGGCTAAGTGGATAGACGGAGAACACCAAGCAGGGGAATGTTAAAAAAAAGTACTATTCTCTGGAGCTATGGGTTGAAATTTGTTCCCCCAAAGGATATGTTAAAGTTCTAATCCCTAGTAGAGTGATTGTGACCTTATATGGAAACAGGGTCTTTGTGGATATAATCAAGTTAAGATGAGGTCATACTAAATTAAAGAAAGCCCAAATCTAATATGACTGCTGTCTTTATGAGGAGAAGAGACAGAGATAGGCACCGAACGGAGAACTCCTTGTGAAGGCAGAGACACACAGGGGAGAAGATAGCCATGTGAAGATAGAGGCAGAGATTGGAGTTATGCTGCCACAAGCTAAGGAAAGCCTGAGGCCAGCAGAAGCTAGGAAGAGGCATGGAAAGATTCTTCTCTAGAATCTTTGGAGGGAGCAAAGCCTCGACACCTTGATTTTGTATTTCTAGCCCTCCAGAACAGTAGGAGGATAAATTTCTGTTGTTTTAAGCTACCTACTTTGTGGTACTTTGTTATAGCAGCCTTGGGAACCTAGTATCGACAGATCTGTTAATAGCTTCTAAAGGAAGAGTAGAACTTCAGAAGTAATAGAGTTTAAACTGGTTTTCTTGATTACTAGAAACTCATTCCATGCTTCCTTGGCCACATAGCAGACTTTATATCCATGGACAAAGAACTTCCTTATGACTAATGATTTCTGGAATAGCTATTCACGAAGCTGGGTGTTGTGGCAATATAACCAATGTATCAAGATATTATTCTCTAAAATGCTGGGTGACTTTACAAAGAAATGTCAGCAGAAGGCTGATAAATCCTGGCTGGTATTTTCAGAATAAACAATCACGTGGCATATCCCTGATTCTAGATTCTTCTGAATGGAAGGCATTACATTGGATTGATAACTAATTTCCAAGTAATTTCATACTTTTGTGAGCAGACTCTTTTGGATGTTAAAAACACTAACTTCCTGCAATAGCTCGGGTCACAGTCTGGCAGACTAACATTGAGAAGAAAAATTACTTGACCTTTTTTCCAATTAATGAGTGGAATATTAGTTCTGAACCTGTAGGAATGCTCCTGGTGGAGGTAATCCTAGATAAGGTTATGACAATTTTCCAATTATAATTGAATTTAAAATAAAGCAAAAACACTTTATATAATCATCAAAAGTATGAAATACTTAAGGGTAAGTGTAACAAAAGGAGTATGAGACCTATACACTGAAACTACAAAACATTACTGAAAGAAATTAAAGAGACCCAAACAAATGTAGAAATCTACCTTGTTTATGCCCTGACATAAGGTCTATTTTGGTGGATAATCAATGTGCACCTGAAAAGCTGTTGAATGTATTCTTTTATAAATGGCAATTAGGTCAAGTTGATTAATTTTGTTGCTTAAGTCTGCTATATATATCTTTTTATACCATTGTTTTAAATGATAAGTTGTTTCCCTAACATCTTGCCATTTTGACCAATGACATTTTTAGTATAAAAAAGCACTCATGGAATTTAAATATTTGATATATTTCTAGACAACTTAGTCTTTATTCTTTTTTATTAATTCTTGTTTATTTATTTAGCTAAAATTCCCCTTCTTTGGTAAGTGGAAGACCCTTCAAAAACCATTGTGGTCTGATAGCTTTTTATTCTCAGCTATGACAAAAAGTCCAGTCTTCTGTAGCACCTATGTTGCCGCATACCTGGGATTCAGATATTTTACTAGGGATCCCTTATTCTTTCGTTGGAAAATGCTACTTAGAAACTATGATCTTAGTGCTAGGGAGGATTTATTTTTATTTATCCTGATTAGTATCTCTTCTGGGAAATGAATTAAATAAAATAAATTTACAAGCATACAAGTGTGTCTATAGGGCAAAGAGGAAATCAAGGAAGAAAACAAACCAGTGTTAAAATTGGTAATATCTCATGGGTTGGTTTTAGAAGAGAGAAAAAGATAAGTTTTTTCTATCTGTTTCTCTGTAATATTTGACTTTTTACAAAAAGAACTTGTTTTCTAAATTTAAAAATTAAGGCATAAAGAAATGAGTCATATAGTGTAGCTCACTTAAATTTCATTACTGACTAATGAAACCATTCATATGCAGATTTTGTATTGTTTTGTGTAGTATTTCATTTAAAAACAACTAAATTCTTATTTATTCTGAAAAAAATGAAACATTAAATTCACCCCAGGAAAAAAACATCTAAATATAAAGATGAAAACTATAATGTCTTCCTCAAAATATAGTATGATTAATATAGGCCTAAATTATTTAATGATAATATTTCTACTAAGAATTACATGGGTATAAAACTGCTGCCTTTGTTTAATTTTTAATCGCTATTTACAAAGAGTCAGATATAAAACTAATCTGAGGCTTGTCCATATGGCCTTGCAATTGCAATGCCTGAGTCAGAAGGGAATTAATTCTGTTATGGATAAACTGACAGGCAGAATTCTTTCTTTGCTCACAGTAAACAATGTCATTATCTGGTGAGTTAATTAATTTAAAATAATAGAATCTAAAATTGTTCTGAGTTGCCTTCATCATCTTCTTATCCACTCTCTCTCTCTGCCTCCCCCATACTCTCAAGCCTTCCCCAGGCCCCCGAAAAATGTGCATCATTCAAAAAAATTCATTTGCATACCTGAAATGGCAAAACCCTTCTTTAATATGCTCTCCTGAGAGCAAAGTTTAGATATCATCTAATATCATAAAAGTATGACCTTTTGTGCATCAACACTTTCCTTGATAGATTTATTATGTTATTCACATTTTGGTTATGAATGAAAGGTAGTGGCAAAGATTTGTGCTGCTGAAAAATGTAACTTAGTCTCAGTATTCACATGTAGTATATGAAACAATGAAATGGTTTATGTCAATATTTCATAAACCAGTTTGTACTTTTAACTGGTAAATGATGTGTATTTTTTATTTGATCCCTGGTGTAAAGGAAAATACTGGGAAGATTAGAGAACCTGGGCCAATCTGCAGCTTTAACAGTTGAAGAGTATGAAGGTAGTAAATACAAGGGGGTTGAAAATTGATTCCCAGAACAAGTGAATTTTAAACATTATAAAATTGTAACTCTGATGTAACGCATTGTAAAATATGAGATCCAGACTCTTAAGATTCATAACAGCAATCATACCAATAATATTAGCAAAAAATACCACAATCCAAGCCTAGATTTCAAAAAACTAAATTTATGCTGTGTAATAAGTCTACCCACTCTAATGCTGAGTTCTTAAAAAGGTTTTTTTCTTGCTTTTCTTGTTGTTTTATTCCCCTCAATCATATTGAAAGCAAAAACAAATATTAAGTCAAAGCGTATTGTTGATCAACTACTTAATACAGAGAATATATTCCAGTGATTTCAAGGCTTTATTTAAATGATCTCAAGTATCTGGGGAAAATGGGTAAAGTTTGGAAGTCCTAGAAGTCAAATTATGATTGTACTAAGCATATGTCCACTGCAGAGCAAGCAACAAAATTGCATATCTTTTATTTGGTGAATAATTATTATGTTCTTAATAATGTGATGAATGTTTTATATATGTATAATTACCCAAAAGGTTTAGTTTGCTAAACTGCAAGGTTTATACTTTCTCAAGAGTCACAGACATAGGAAGTAGGAGAAGTAGACTTTGGACCTGAATCATGCTCTGATATTTTGTATAGTATTTCTTTTCTTTTAGAATAAAATTTATACTGGATATGAACTGACTCCTTAAATTTAAACTATATTTTAACAATTGCTATAGTTCATAATGAGCTTAATTTTGTTTAAAAGGAACTGAATTACCTGCTCTTTTCAATTATTTTCCTAAAACAAGCTATGAAACTTCAGCTCCTATAGACTCCTATAGCCCTTTCACTAATTTATTTTTGACAGACTTTTGAGTGTCTAAATCATTGAAATTTCACTTATATTGAGAAACTGAATTGATACCTCATTAAGACCTACTGCATTAAAACAGATTTATAGTTTAGAGGAAATTATTTATAGTTTAGTTAGAAGAAACTACATTTAGAAGAATCTATTTATGGTTTAGTTAGACATTATTATCAAAGAAAAATAAAAACTTTATTTTTCAGACTGACATCTACATAGGTCAGGACTGCTATGAGATTTTGCATTCAATAGATTTTCAGAAACCAAATCAGTAAAGCTCTAATACTATGGATAGTTAATCAGGACAGGAGAATAGTTTTGCTATTTAGGAGATTATATTAAAATGAACTTTCTTAACATACAATTTACCTGGTATATTATTATAATCATTATTATTTTTTGAGGTACCAGGGCCAGGGATAGAACCTGGGGCCTCGTTCATGGGAAGCACGCACTTAGCCACTTGAGCTACATCAGCTCCTTGGTATATTATTTTTAGCTTGGCTATGAATAGAAATTATCTATTATGATAGAAATATATATATATAATACCTACTTAGAAAACTATTGTGACATCATCACAGAGAATGTGAGGATTCTAAGTACAGACATTAGTTGAAAATATAAAAAAGAATATTGAGATATACAATTCCAAAGAATTTGTAGTAAGATATAGTAAAAAAAAAGTTTTTACTGAGTGTAATTTTTCCCAATATTTTCTTATAAACATTTCAATAATAGCACACTCATATGCATTTAGAAGAATGTAATTAATAAATAGCTGATGTTCTTTTTTGTAAATCAAATTTTAACAAGAAATAATAATAAAATTCATTCTCTAGGAACTTAATTTATCATTGTTTTTGTCCATGTATTCATATTATCATTTAAAAAACATTTAATGAACAGCTAATGTGTACTAAGCAATCTATTAGTATTTGAAAATACAATTATCACTAGTTACACACCGTGAGACTAAAGAAAGCTGCAAAGAGGGAAAATGCTATTAGGAATGAAGGGTCTTTAACATTCAGTCTTCTCTAGCCATGTATGTTTTACTTTAACTTGTAAGCACTTCCAAATAGCAAACTATTTGCATAATCTACCATTAGCATATGTGGGTAAAGCAGTAACAAAATATTTTCCACTGTTGCCTGATAATTTGTTTTCTGGATATATTGTCTAGTTGTATCCCCCAGGAATCTATAAAGTATAAAATTGTCAACTATGTTTCTAAGCAACATTGTTAATGATACAATTTCATCTGCCAGGAACTATAAATGGTCTATAAATACATGATGAATATGACACAGTATCAGCTTTCTTCACATTAAATGACACTTTTAAGTAGCATGTCCTTCGCAGTTTCTCTAGATGCTATGTCCACAGTAGTGTTATAAAGAAGGGGCATGTGGCTCTTGAAACAAGGTAGTTTCCATATAGCCCCAAATGTAATTCCTCTGCTTACTCATGGCCATGATCCAGAACATGTGTGTACTACTGAATGCAGTCCTTCAAGGACTGTTCCCATTGTAATGGAATGATGGATGCTGCCCTGTTGCCAAACTGTAGCTCAGACTTCCATCCTTCTGAGTAGTTTGATGTCACTTATGTTCTATGATAGTTTTATGAGTCTTAATGTTTAAATGAGTCCATTAAAAAAATCTTGTGTGTGTGATTTATATTACAATGATTCAGATTTATAAGCTTGTCTAAGAGCTTTAAAAGAACTGTAGTAATGTAGTCAAGTAATATAACATCAATTGACATATATATTTTTGAAAGCAAACTAAATAAAATGAATAACCATTATTGCATGTGCCCAGTATACCAATGCTATCTACTAGAAAACAGCATAAAGTTTAGCCATGCAATTCAAATGGGACCTGCCATAATTACATTGAATCTTGCTTGCTTAACTATAAGAATGGGTTTGGGATAGTCATCAAACAAGAGTTGAGCCATTCATTTTATCTCAACCTCTGTATACATATTGACTTGGACAAAAATAGCTACCTGACAAAGGCCTGAAAAATCAAAATTCTTCAGGAGACATTTCAAATATACAGTATTTCAACTCCTCTCTAAAGTCAGTGCAGGAGCAACCAGACAACTGCTAGAAGCCACATGGAGGAAGCCAATCTAAGAGAATAAAATAAACACACAAAAACAGAAGATAGAAGTGGAGGAAACTTGCATAATGGTATACAATTACTGAGGCTTAGGTCCAATGTTATACTTGGTAAGATAAGCCTCAGGTAAACCCCTGATTTCTTCTTTTAAATATACCTTCTTGAGAAGGGTTTTCAAGCACGTAAATGTTGAGTGCCTGTTTAAATACATAGAGTACTTTGTATGTCTCAGAGTGAGGTTGAATGGAGGTAGTCTAAGATATTCAATGAGCAACAGTTTTGAAGTCAGATTAATCTCGGTGAATATCTGACTGTTTTACTTATGAGCTATGTGAACTCGCTGAGGCTTAGAATGTGTTAGCCCAGTCTCAAAGTTCCATCACCCCCATTCCACCCAATAATAGCCAGCTCTTGGTATTCATACTCTTGTACAGTCTCATCTCGTAATGAGTATGAAATATCTTATAACCAGTAGGATATTGCACAAGTGATAGTGGATGAATTTTGAAGCTCCATCATAAAATACATTGTGGCTTCTGCCTTGCTCTCTGACACTTGCTCTGGGGGAAGACTTCTGCTATGAGGACACTTGAGAAGCCCTATGGAGAGGCTTTCAAGGTGAAGAAATGAGAATATTTGCCAATAGCCAGCTGAAAAGCACGTGAGTGAATCATCTTGGAAGTGGATCTTCCATCTACTGTCAAGTCTTCATATAACCTCATCTCTCAGTTGACATAGTAACTGCAAACTCTCAACAGACCTTAAGCCAGAACCACCCATCAAAATCACACCTGTATTCCTGACACAAGGGATCTTGAGATAATAAATGTTTATTATTCTAAGGAATTACACTTTGGGATAATTTGTAATGTAGCAATTAATAACTGATATACAGACTACAACGTTAAAAATGCAATAGCTGACATCTTTATTTGAAGAAAACTCCTATTTTACAAAAATTCTGGACTTGGCTACAGGGTCAATCAGATTTTACTGATCTAATTACGCTTCTTTAACAAAAAGAATAATTTTACAAATAACATTTAAACTTCCTTTCTTCACTCAAATATTTGTAAAAGATTCAAAAGCATTTATGCCATTCATAAATATCATTCATAAAAATGGTACATATCCATTATTTTAAAACATACAGTACACATTCCACTTATACTTAGATGCACAAAGCTGCAAAGAATGTCATTCTTATTTGAACAATGAAAAAAGTCAGATAAACTACAAAATTGTGACTTTCTTGACCTACTCCAAAAACTGAGGTGACAAGACAAGAATTAACCTGAATTTCCGAAGGAGAATCATGCATGTCACATGAACTGTCTCACCTGCAGCACACCATGGGAAGAAACGATGCCATGCAAGCATGTGAGAAGAAATTAGCTAATATTGTAAAAAAACTGTCAAAGGCTGAGGGTGGGGTAGTCTGAAATAGCAGGGCTCCTCAAGCACAAGGATGTTCACACTCATTCACAGGCTCTTCCTCCACAGGCACCTGCCAGGTGCTAATGATAAAGACTGGGCGCAAAGAAGGAGAGTGGAAAGACCCTGCCCTCAGTGGTGTGGGCAGTCAGCAATAAAAAGGAATGAACTACTGACACATCCAACAACAATGAATCACAAAAGCATTACCAAAAGTCAAAGAAGGATTGTACAACACAAATAATGAACTCTTTTGTAAACTATAGACTACAGTTAATGGTAAAATTATACTAATATTCTTAATTCATAATATATTCTTTCTTCAATTGTGACAAAGGCACCACACTAATGCAAAGTTTTAAAAATACGGAGGATATATGAGAACTCTGTGTTTTCTGTATGTATTTTCTGTAAAGCTGCACCTTCTCTAATAAAAAAAGAATTAATGAAAAAAGTCAAAGAAGCCAGATTCACAAGGATACATAATGTACATTCATATTTATATGACTTTCAGGAAATGGCAAAATTATAGGGATAGAAAATAGATCAACAATTGCCAGGAGTTGAGTCTGGGGCTATGAGACAAACTTGAATGGGGCATGAGTGAAATTTCTAAGGTAATGGAAATTTTCTATATCTTGTTTTTGGTGGTGGATACATGACTACACTTGTTCCTCAAAATCCACAGAATATTAATGTATTTAATTTGCTCCCCAATACATTTTTATCTACTTTAATATATACATAGTTACACATATTTAAACTAGAACATATATCTATTACACACACACACACACACATACACAAAACAGAAAATACAAAAACTAGAAACAAGATATAACCCTAAAGTCCTACAACCCACCTTCAACCATTGTTTTTTTTAGCATTTGTTTTTATTTGTTATTGTTTGCAAAAGACAAAATAGTAAGTAGCATCAAGACTCCTGACTCTGAAAAATGAACTCTTTCTATATACCGAAAGTAAAAGAATACAAAAAGCTAATGGACTTTAAAAATGTCCTACAATTGTATAAATAAAGTTTATTATGCATATTTAACTCTAAGATGCTATCTTAACAATCTTATATGAAATGGCTTTTGTATAAACATGAGGCTTAAATCCAGATAACTTAGTAATGTACTATATACTTTAATGTTTCATATTCTTAATTTTACTTCATCTAAAAAGTAAGTCTCATAATTACATCCTTCAAAATTTAATTCAAATTTCCTTTTTTTCTTTTTGCCACTATTTTCTCTTTTGCTCTAGAATCTGCTACTTATCCCTAGACAATTAAGGCATTCAATTATTTAAGTTACAACCATTTATTTTTCAGTCATTGTGGACCTCTCCACACTGTTTTTTGAGTACAGGAAATAAATTTTAGTCATTTTTTCAAAACTCACACAGTCTTGCATGTAATAGGTCTTCTGCTAAGTTTTGATTAATAAATGAATGAATAAATGGGAATACATTTCTGTCCTCTGCCTATGGGGTTTATGTAAAAAAATTTATGCATTTTAAACTAAAGTAAAATTGTGATAGGGGAATTAATGAATTATATTTTTTAATGTAGTCTACATGAAAGTGTACTAGATCTAATTTCATATTTACTAAATATATAGCTTTACAAAAATGGTAAATTGATTTTGTATCCTTTAATTCTACCAAGTATATTTTTGTTCATCTTTTATTTTAAAATTCTATTTCATTTTTAAATAGACAAAACTAATTCAGGTTGTTAGAAGTCAAGAGAGTAATTATTCACAGGGAGATAGAGGGAGTTTTCATGGAATAGGATATATAGGAATGTTTTAGGATGCTACTAAACTTCTGGGTTTTGTTTATATGGAAATAGTCCCTTTGTAAAAACTAATTACAATTATAGACTATTTTTTTGGACTATTTCAATATAAATTGAAGCAACAAAATTCTGTTTAAGTCCTTAAAAATGTCAGCATTAGGTGCTGACTTTTTTCCTTCTGAAAGTGTCTTATAATGCTGCATAGATTCAGAAGTTGAATTAATGCTCTTAAGCAGGGAATAACTATTAGTGAATTAACTAACTAGTGGTTATCATTGCAAGTTCACTGTATGATAATTTTCTTTAAAGTGATAACTACTGAGTTCATGTGTGATAGCCTTTCAAAAATAAACTAGTTTCATTTTTCAAATGGATATGATTTATATTCTCCACTTTTCAATCTGTAATCAATATTTTCAAATAATTATAGTTTGTTGAAACCACAGGCTTTTTATCTTAATATACTTTATTGCTGTTTTTTTTTTATATACTTTGCATAGGTAGAATGAATCCATTTGTTCCTATGTATCCTCTTTTTAGAAACAGGGTAGTATCAGTGTTCATTGTTTCATTTTATCAATAAAAAATATACACACGGAGAGCAGGGCAAGATGGTAGCTGAGTAAGGAGCTCCAAGAGATAGCTCATCCTACAGGGTATTTAGTAATCACCCAGAGCTATCTAAAGCACCTGTTTGGGGGACCCAGAAGACCAGAAGAGCATCCTGCAACATCCTTGAAAGAATGGAAGGAGGAGACTGCCCATCTGCAGAAAGGATTCGTGAATAGAGCACAGCACGCTGCGGAGGCCAGTGCCGATCCTCCACCGGTGGCCTAAGCTGTGTAGGGAGCTATTCTGTGCCTGGAGTTGGAAGCTCCATTTCCCCAAAATGGGGGAGGAAGAGACTGTTGGCCACCAATTTCAGCTACTGAATAGTAAATTTGGCTGACTGAAGTATAATCCTAAGAACAGCTAAAGTTTGAACCTGTCCAAATTGGAAAGAGGCCAGTAGCTGCTATGTTAACTCTGCCCCCAGCATGAGGGGAAGCAGGGCTGATTGAAAATCACAGTGAAGCTAGGGACTGGTTTCTTTCCACCCAGATGAGATTGCAGCTCTACCCTAGGGTCTAGCCCCACATCCGGCAGGGAAGAAGCTGGAGGTACCTGCATCAGCCTCTATGGGTAACTGCAGGTGCCTTTGGCCAGCACAGAATGAACAGTTAGACACCTGGGGCTCCATGCCCACACCACAATAAGATACGAAAGGAGCTGTGTAGCCTCTCTGGGCAACTGCAAGCACTTTCAGACCACACAAACTGGTTTGTTGAGTGCCGTCGTTTCCATCTCCACCCCTCCATCCCCATAGGATAGGAGGAAGCTGGTGTTTCTTCAGAATCTATGGTCAACTGCAAGTGCTTTGGGCCTGCACAAACTCAACTTCTGGGCACCTGTGACTCCAGACCCACCCCTGATAGGACAAAGGGGAATGGTGTTTCTCTAGTCTCTCTGGGTAACTGCAGGTGCTTTTGACCCACAGGACTGAATAGTTGGACACATGTAGCTCCATTCCTGCCCCCAAGTAGGATAGAGGGGAGTTGTGCTTCCTCAGTCTTTCTGGGCATTTGCAGGTACTTTTGGCCTACAAGGGCTGCACTGTTGGGTGCCTATGGATCCATCCACACTCCCCATTAGGATAAAAGACGGCTGGTGTTTCCTCAGCCTTTCTAAGCAACAGCAGGCACTTTTGGGCCTACACAGATTGAACTGTTGAGCATCTGTGGTTCCATCTGCCCCACCTAAAGGGCAGAAGGGACAGTACTTCTGCCTCTCAGGACAACTGCAGGCACATTTGACCCACACAGTTAGATTGTTGGGCACTCCAGAGCATTCATCACCACACCTGGCTAGGGAGGAGGGGACCAGTGCTACATCAGTCTACTTGGGCAACTGCAGTCATTTTGGACCTGCCTGGCATAGAATGCTGCCGAAACCTGCAGCGCCATTTCTGTCCCAGGCAGGGGAGGAAAGGATGAGAAGCTTCAACAGTCTCTCCAGAAAACTACAGAAAGTCTTGACCTGCACAACTTGGATTATTACACATGGCTGTGGCTCTGTCCCTATCCCTGGCAGAGGAGAATGGTGGGAGAAGCTTCATTGGTTCCTGAGGCAATGTAGGCAGCTTCAGCCTCCGCATATTACAGCACCAACTACATCCTTGGCTCCTACTACACAACCAGCAAGGGAGAAAGGGCAAGAAAACCCTAAACTAAAGAGAGAAACTGTACCCAGAATAAATACATCTAGTAAGCCAAAAGCCAAGACACCAACAATAAATGACAAACCATACCAAGAAACAGGAAGGTATGGCCCAGTTAAAGGAACAAGATAATCCTCCAGGTAACATAAAGGAGTTGAGACAACTAATCATGGATGTGCAAACAAATTTCCTTAATAAATTCAATGAGATGGCTAAAGAGATTAAGAATATTAAGAAGTCACTGGGTGAGCATAAAGAAGAATTTGAAACCATACATAGAAATATAGCAAATCTTATCAGAATGAAAGGCATAATAAATGAAATTAAAATACACTGGAGGCATATAACAGCAGATTTAAGGAGGCAGAAGAAAGGAACAGTGAGTTTGAAAACGTGACCTCTAAAAGCAAACATATAAAAGAACAGATGAAGAAAAGAATGGAAAAAATTGAACAGGGTTTCAGGGAGCTAAATAATGGCAAGACGCATGCACACATATGTGTCATGGATGTCCTAGAAAGAGAAGAGAAGGAAAAAGAAGCATAAGGAATACTTGAAAAAATAATAATAGATAATTTCCCAACCTTATTGAGGGACATAGATATCTGTGTGCAAGAAGCACAATGTATTGCCATTTGAATAAATTCGAATAGACCAACTCCAAGACAATACTAATCAGAATGTCAAATGCCAAAGACATAGATAGAAATCTGATAAGAGCAAGAGAAAAGCAATGCAAAATATATAAGGGATACCTAATAAGATTAAGTGCCAATTTCTCATTAGAAACCTTGGTGGCAATAATGCAGGGTATGATATATTTAAGATATGCAAGAGAAAATCTGCTAACCAAGAATCTTATACCCAGCAAGACTGATTTTCAAACATGAGGGGAAGTTTAGAATATTCACAGAAAAACAGAAATGGAGAGAGTTTGTAACCAAATGACCAGCTTTTCAGGAAATACTAAAGGAAGTGCTACAGCCTGAAAAGAAAAGACAGGAGAGAGAGGCTCAGAAAATAGTCTAGAAATGAAGACTATATCAGTAAAAATAATTAAAAGTATAAAAAGAGTGGTGAAAATAAAATATGACCAATAAAACCCAAAGGTCAAAATGGGTGAAATAAGAACTGCCTTTACATTAATAACATTGAATGTTAATGGATTAAACTCCCCAATCAAAAGACACAGACTTGTGGAATGGGTAAGAAAATACGAGCCATCTATATGCTACAAGAGACCCACCTTAAAATCAAGGATATCAATAGATTGAAAGTGAAAGTCTGGAAAATGATATTCCACACATGCAGTAACTAAAAATAAAAACAATAAAAAAAAAAATAGGCTAGCTATACTTAAATTGAATGAAATAGACTTTAAAAGCAAAACTGTTATTAGAGACAAGGAAAGACATTATATATTAATAAAAAGGGCAATTCACCAGGAAAAAATAACAATTATAAATGTATATGCACCTTAGCAGGGTGCCCCAAGTCACATGAGGCAAAACTAAAGGGAGAAATAGATATCTCTACAATAATAGTTGGAACTTCAATACACCACTCTCAGCACTGTGAGAACATCTGGGCAATGGATCAATAAAGAAACAAAAAAGTTTGAATAATATGATAAATGGACTAAACCTAATAGACATAAACAGAACATTGCACCCCAAAACAGCAGGATATGCATTCTTCTCATTTGCTCATGTATCTTTCTCCAGGATAGACCAAATGTTGGGTCACAAAACACATCTCAATTAATTCAACAAGATCAAAATTACATAAAGCACTTTCTCTGATCATAATGGAATAAAGTTGGAAATCAACAACATGTAGAAAAAGGGAAAATTCACCAATATATGGAGATTAAACAACATACTCTTAAATAATCAGTGAGTCAAAGAAGAAATTTTGAGAGATATCAACAAATATCTCAAGATGAATGAAAACGAGAGCACAACATATCAGACCAATGGGATACAACAAATGCCGTGCTGACAGGGAAATTTATAGCCTTCAATGTTTACATCAAAAAAGAAGAAAGAGCTAAAAATCAATGACTTAACTATACAGCTGGAGGAACCAGAAAAAGACAGCAAACTATTCCCAAAGCAAGTAGATGGAAGGAAATAACAAAGATCAGATAAGAAAAAATTAAATGAGAACAAAAAAATTAAACAAAACCAAGAGTTGGTTCTTTGAGAAAATTTACAAAATCAACAAAACCTTAGGTAGACTGAAAGAAAAAAAGAGAGAAGATGCAAGTAAATAAAATAAAAATGGAAATGGGGACATTACTACTAACCCCACAGAAATAAAAAAGATCATAAGAGGATACTATGAAAAACTGTATGCCAGCAAACTAGGCAATGTAGACAAAATGGAAAAATTCCTAGGAATATACAAACAACCTACACTGACTATAGCAGCTTGGTATTGTTTATGAATTCCAAAAAGAGATATCTGATTATGTTTGTAAACTGTTCTGTTCCTCTGGGCATATTAGATTATATTGGATTTGAGGTTTCACTTTTACTTGATTAAATAATGATTAAGGCTTTGATTGGGCCACATCAGTAGGAAGTTGAGTCCCCACCCCCTTGGGCACTCACAGAGAAATCACACTGCAGAGACGGGATGTGAGAGTTTTTGATCCTGGAGCCCAGGAAGTAAACACACATAGAAGCAGATACATGAGGAAGGAGAGAAGGCTCCATTAGACATGGCAGAGGCCCAGGAAAGAGAGACAAGCCATTTGCCTGATAGTCTAGAGGTGGCATTGTGGAGAAAGCAGGACAGTTGAGCCTAGAGAGAAACAAACCCCAGAAGAGAGGAACCCAGGATACTTGAACTCTTGCAGATGTCGGCAGCCATCTTGCTCCAACAAATGGCAATAGACATTGGTGAGGGAAATAACTTATGCTTTATGGCCTGGTAACTGTAAGCTTCTACACCAAATAAATATGCTTTATAAAAGCTAACCGATTTCTGGTATTTTGCAACAGTACACCTTTGGCAAACTAAGACACTGACCCTAGAAGAAATAGAAGACCTCAACAAACCAAAAACAAGTAAAGAGATTGAAACAGTCTTAAAACAACTCCCCAAAATAAAAAGCCTAGGAACAGATGGTTTCACAGGTGAGTTCTACCAAGCAGTCAAAGAAGATTTAATACCAATCTTACGCAAACTCTTCCAAATAATTGAACAAGGGAGAACGCTACCAAACTCATTCTATGAAGCAAATATCACCCTAATACCAAAGCCAGATAGAGATATTAGGAAAAAGGAAAATTACATTTTAACAAATGCATAATGTCATGTATCCACCATCACAATATTTTAAAGAATAGTTTCACTCCCTAAAATGCCCTTTGCTCTATCTTTTCATCTCAGTTTACCTCCCTCTGAACCCCTGGAAACCAGTGATCATTTTACTGTTTCTATAATTTTGCCTTTTACAAACTGTCATATAGTTGGAATTATACAGTCCATAACTTTTTCATGCTGGCTTCTTTCACTTAGCAATATGCATTTAAGGTCCGTCCATGTCTTTTCATGGCTTGATAACACATTTCCTTTTATCCCTCAATAATACACCATTGCATGGATGTATCACATTTTGTTTATCCATTCACCTTTTGAAGGACATCTTGGTTGCTTCTAATTTTTGGTAATCATCAATAAATCTGCTGTAAACATTAGTGTGCATGTTGTTTGGGCATACACTCTTAACTAATTTGCGTAAATACCTAGGAACACAACTGCTGAATAACAAACTTTGAAAGAAACTTCCAAATTGCCTTCCAAAGGGGCTGTACTATTTTGCATCCCCACCAGTAATGAATGAGAGCTACTTTTGTTCTACAGCCTCACCAGCATTTGGTGGTGTCAGTATTTTGGATTTCACTAGGTGTGTAATAGTATCTCACTGTTTTAATTTGAAATTCTCTGATAATATATCTTAAGCATTTTTTCATATACTTACTGCCACAGGTATATCTTCTTTGGTGGGGTATCTGTTCAGATCGTTTGTTTGTTTTCCTTTTTTTAAGTTTTGAGAGGTATTTATATTATATCAGTTATGTGCTTTGCAAATATTTCCCACCAATCTATGGATTATATTTTGATTCTCTTAACAGTGTCCTTCACAAAGTAGAAGTTGTTCTTTTTAATGAGTTCAATTTTTCCATTTTTTACTTTCATGGGTTGTGTTTTTGGTGTTGCATCTAAAAATGAATCACCAAATCCAAGTTGATCTAGATTATCTCCTATGTTCTATTTTAGAAGCCTTATTGTTTTGCCTTTTACATTGAAGTTTGTGATCTATTTTGAGTTGAGTTTTATGTGAGGTGTAAAGTTTCTGTCTAGATTTACATATTTTTGCATGCATTTTCTTTTTCCAGCACTATTTGTGGAGAAGACTGTCCTTTCTCCATTAAATTGCCATTGCTCCCTTATTTGTGGCTATCTATTTTTGTGCTCTCTGTTATGCTTTATTGATATATTTGTCTCTTCTTTAAACAATACCACACTGATTGATCATTATGACTTAATAGTGTGTCTTGAAGTTGAGTAGCATCTGTTCTATGACTTTGTTCTTTTTCAGTAATGTGTTTGCTATTCTGAGTCTTTTGCCTTTCCTTATAAACTTTAGAATCAGGTTTTTAAGATCCACTAAATAACTTTGTGGGATTTTGTTTGAGACTGCATTGAATCTACAAATCAAGTTTGGAAGAATTGCCATCTTAATATTGAGTCTTCCTATCTTTGAACATGGAATATCTCTCCAGTGTTACTAACTTTAATATATTCACTTTTATGTTAAACAAGGCGAGTACAAACTTAGGCACTATCAATTGTGAAATAAATTTTACCAACAAAAATCCTTTGCATAGACACTAAAATATAATTAAGAATATAACTTTATCTATGGAAATTGCCTTCTAAAACTTAGCCTAGTTGCACATATCTACAGGACAAGTACCTCACTTCTTTCCAATGAAAAGGAAATTATAAAAAAGCAGGAGTAAATTCAAATTGGAAATTAATTATATACATACTTATAACAATTTAGTCAAAATTAGGTGAATGAAATTACGTGTGAAAGATACTGTTAGATGTCAATAAAATTATTCTTGACCAGATATAGGTGCAGAGATTGTCCACAAACATAATTTCAAACATACACATGCACACACATACACACACAAACACAAATACATGTACACACAAACATTTAATGCAAAGAAGTTAATGACAGATGATGTATCTAATATGCTAATTTCTTCACATCTCTTTTAAATGGTTCATCACTTTGTATATTGTTTTTCCTGACTTGACCATTGATGACAAACTAAATTTCCCTATACACTCAGTTTCTACTTCCCACTTTCTCACAATAAATAATTTTTCCACTTTGCTAATGCACATTACACACACTTCTATAAGTGTACATGAATTAAGTAATATAATATTAAGTTGAACTTATGTGCTTATGTGCCAGAAGTCCTTGGTAGCATGGACTGTACTAAGACATTATTATGTCTCATTCAGGTTTATATGCTTAGCACCAAAAACAAAGCTTGGCATATAGTTGTTTCACACACAAAAACAGTTTTTGACCAGATATAAGTTCATTATAAATAGAGTACTGTGTAATGTTTGCAAAATAATTTACCTAAAACTCGATTATAGTAACAGGCATTTTCAAATCAATTTAAATATTTCTTATCAAAACCATGATTCAATATGATCTTGTATAAATGCATATATATATTAAATAAATAGAAAAAAGAGGTTATCAGAATTATAATATGAACATGAAAACACATAATACACATAGTTATGGTATACAAGTGAATCATACATGACAAATGAGGGCTATCGACTTTTTTATCACTCATCTCAGTAAATGGAATGATTAAAATATCACCAAATGGGAATTCACATATGTGAATTTAATTTACAAAGTAAATGCTTATTGCAGAAAGCAAAAGATTTTTATTTCTCTTAAATGAAAATAAACAACTCATAGATTCACTAATGCATACTTTCCTATTTTTCTATCCTTTGAAATAAAAGGACATAATCATTAGTAAAGAAATTCTAAAATATACAAAATAATAAAGAACCAACTTGAAAAATTCAACTGTAGTCCTACAATGTACATTTTTTAAAGTAAAATTTTATTGAAGTATATCATTCATAAATGAACAAAGTGTGTAGCAAAAGTTGTGAATTTACAAAACAAACATGCATATCATCATACAAGTGTCCCATAAATCTCTCCGCCACCAACACCTTGTGTTGTTGTGAAACATTTGTTACAAAGTATGAAAAAGCATCGTACAAAAATATTATTACCAACCATAGCCTGTATCTTACATTTGGTGTATTTTTCCCCCAAGCCACCCTATTATTAACACCCCAAATTAGCAGTATATATTTGTTATAGTTCATGAGAGAATGTTCTCATGTTTGTCCTATTAACCACAGTCCATCTTCCACCACTGGATTCCCTATGTTATCCAGTCCCATGCTTTGTACAATCTATTCAGAGTACATACACAGTGGCTATCATTTTCATCACAGAGTTCTGTTGTCGTCACCTCAGTCAATTTTAGAACATTGTTCTAAATCCCATACCCCTTTGTACCCCTCTCTTGTTGTCCCTTTGAATTAAAATAATATCTTCTTGCCTTCGCTGCAAAATATTATAATATTTCTGTTAACTATAGTCCATAAGTGACGTTAGTTGTAAATTTCCCATGTATCACCATACTCTTAGCAATTTGTAAAAGAACATTCTTATATTTATACTATTAACCACAATCTTCATCCACCACTACATCACTATGTTATATAGTCCCTAGATTATGCTCTAGTTTCCTTTCAATTGACATTTACATCCACAGACTACCCCTTTCAGCCACAGTCACATTTATGTAATAACTAACACCAGTGCTAGTTTTGGTCACTATAATGTGAGTAAAACTAACAAAACATATACATAGCAGATGATTTGTAGAAACACATATTTTTGTATTCATCAAAAGGGGTGCATATTAAAATCAGCACCATATTTCTATATCATGCATACATGACATAATTCATAAGTAGATCTATTCATTTTTATCTTCTTAAGGCTCAATGTTAATACTATGAACCACTCTAACAGCAAAAAACATGATGAAAAGTAACAAAGAGCCACATTTAATATACGAGAGACTATAGCATATTATAGCACTGCATGATGCAAATAATTTTAGTTCATTTCGGTTTGATTTTATTTTCTTTCTGTTTTAGTGCCTCTCTTGAGTTTTTAGAAACTATTTCCAGTAGCAGAAAATCATAACAGCAAGATCTTTAGTTGGAATTTCTGCAGTTTGTAATGACAAGAAGCTTGTTTAGTGATTTCTTGTTAGAGAGATTGTTTCTTTCAAATTTTCTCAAATCGGAAGCTGGAAGATGATAAAATCAGTGAACAAAATATTTTTGAGTCATTGCTGTTGTGACCTATACTGTCTGAATAAAATCTAAATAGATTAATAGTTAGACAATTTTCTCATATTTGTGTTAATTCAAAAATATTTTATAACTCAGATCTTGTATTACTGTGCTTCAAGCAGTATTTTTTTCATGACAGATCATAGAGCAAAATTTATCTCACAGGCTTATCTTTCTATACTACAAGTTTAGTACATCTACTCCTTTATACATACAGAAAATGTGAATAATAGTGTACTTAGAGTAACAAAGTACATTGTGTGAAATGTAATTATATTAACAGCACATTTTTCTTCCAGCTTTAAAATTACTTCCAATGTTTAGTTATTGGGAAGCAAGGCAAATCATATAGGTCCATTTGTATAGTTCCTTGACATCATGGAAAATCAGCATTAAAATTAGATCCAAGGTCACTGGAGTAGAGTGAGCATTTTGATGCAAATCGAAAGAGAAAGATTTCCTGTAATATGTAAGAAGCATTGAACCTGAGCTAAGAATGCCTGTCTATGAGAATCTTGTTCCCACATATATAGTACATGACTCCTATCTTCTCTTAGGCTCTGTCCAAACTCATTAGAAAGGTAATTGCAACTGTCTGTTCAAATACTGGAGAACAGCAATTGCATTTTTCCTCCTTTACTTCATATTCCATTTGCAGGTAATCTCTGCACTCTGACTGTTTCTGATAAGGTAAGAACACGCACATCTTGAATCCTTGTAACCACTGGACTATTCACGTCTAGAATGATATAGAGTCTATTGTATTTAAAGTAGATTTAATTTTTTAAGACACTATATTTCTTGGTGGGTGTTAGTCTGTATTAATGTTAAAACTCTGTTAGTAAAAGGATTACATTTATATCTGAGAAGCCAAATCAATGCAAGTCATTTTAAAATAGTCTTGGCATTCACCTACTTAATCCTTTACCATGCTCCATTGCAAAAGTGTATTTGTACCTTAGAGGTAAAAATACATTCTTCACAGTTTTTATGATTGCATCTTAATTGTCACCATTACCACAATTGTAATTTTATTACTAACTTTCTAGTATAATTATCATCAGTACCCTACTAAATTATATTTCAAGTTGGTAAAATAAATGATCTACTAAACATACTGAACTAGAATGTAATCTAACATACACCTTAACCTAAATTATAAATGATATGGTGGGACTAGTAAGGGTTTGGAGTTAGAGTACTAGTTCTACTACTTTTGGGGTGATGTTTTATCACCTTCAAAATGGAAATAAAATACCAAAATCATAGTGCAGTTTCAAGCTAAATAAAGCATCCAAGAGTGCCAAGCATAAAATGATTTTTTATTAAACTATAAATATTTTTACATCTTTTCCACCTTGTAGCCCTCACACTTCCCTTTCATTAAATATTTTGTTGCTTTATCTCTCGTTTCCCCAAAGAACCAAGTATATTCTTGTTCTCTATAAAGATTTAAAGCATTCTTTAATATTTCTCAAATATTACCTTCCACAGTGAAAATAAATTGTGTCCTTACATGTAATTCCATATCCTATGGTAAAGCATATAGAGGGGAAAATGCCTATTTCCCTTGTTAGGTTATAATCTCAGTTAGGACATCTTTTTAATCATTTTATCACCAAACTAACTAATATTGAATATTTATCATAGTAGTATATTGGATAACCCTATTAATGCCAAAGCCAATTGAAATTTTTGCATAGCTGCAAATATGACCTTCAAGTCTTTCTTTAAATCAATGATCACTTTAACATTTATTAAAGGTAATGGAGTTACATTTCTTATTTCTTTATTTGCATTTTCATGTAGAACTCAAAAGTAGTTTACAAATTTCAAGAATGTTATTGCTTACACTTAATTAATTTATCCAGATTTCACTTTTTTTGTTTCTTATCTACCCGCATATATGTCAAATAACAGAAGATTAATCATTTGAAAAGCAATTGTAGCAGTCATCTTTAAACACTGAATATTATTTTGCTTTCCATAAAAGTGTAATTGTTTTCAGAAGATTCCTGATCCTAATTACAAATCATTATTTATCAGGTTCCAATAGGAGAAAGAAAAATATACTTGCAGATTTTCTTGTGATATTTATAAATATAATACTCTTTTCAAATACTTGTATTCTTTTTTAAGTCAATTTGAGCCCTAGTCATGCAGTAGAATGGTCATCAGGTTAGAATGATTGATCAGTGATATAATCCCATTTTTATATAATATTACTAAAAGCTTTAGCAAGTATACTGTGTTGTGAATACTCAAAATTACAATCAGACATTCAATAAATTGCAAAAATGGAGCACAATATTTAACAATGCAGTGTCTTTAACTTTTATTTTTCATTTGGCAGCTTTGTATTATTTAAGTAATTATTTATCTTGATGTAGGTGAGAAACGTAGAATAGCAAAACCAAAGTTCCCGTTGCACTGACAATTATTAGAAAAATAAACACAAGCAGAAATGTAATATGCTTCCATATATATGCCAAACTTAGCCTTCCCCTGATTAGTCCCCCCATATATGAAAGATAGACTACTCTACAACCTCTGTAGCAATGTAGACCTGTAACTGTCAACATTTCTTATACTATCTGTAGACTTTCAAAAGGAAGCTGTCTCTAAAATTGGACACAAGAAATCGAAATTCATTTTGCTATGTACCTAAGTCAATTATAGGGATTTATATTTTATGGAAATTAAAATATAATTTTAATTATATTTTAACAGAATTCATAGGTTTGTTCCTTTTGTGTTTTGGCCCTTATGGTTATATGGGCTATTAGTTTTTTAAACCCTCTCAAAATCATGTTTCTTACTTAACACAACATAGAAACTTTCTCAGAAAGAATAAGGTACCTACCCAAATTATTATCAACTATATAGGATATTATAAATTTCACATCATAGATATCCAAGGCATAGTCTATATAAGCTGTAATCATAGGACAATGTTTCTTTTAACTTGTACTTACATCCAGAAGGACAGGAAATATTCTTCTTTGGGAAGTCGAGGACTGAAATTGATTCATCACTTCCAAATAGTGTACACAAACGGAATTAACAAGAAATTCTGTGAAAATAGTCAGATTATAGCAAACTCATTCCTAAAGTGCCTTACTATGGTGTCTTCTGAAGCTTATCTTTTTCTGGTCAAACACAATCTGTTCTTTCAGCTATTTTTCATAAGTTGAGGCTTGTAACTCTCTGTGCCAGAAGTTTATGCGGTCTATACCAACACTGTCCAAAATGGCATATTCCAAGTCTAAAATGATGGAAATATTCTGCATATGTGCTTTCCAATGTGGTAGTCTTTAGTCACATGTGGTTATTGCACCCTTGGAATATGGTAAGTATGACTGAGGAACAGAATTTTTTTCCAAGTTAACTTAATTTTATTTAATTATTTTAATTTAAATAGCTACTTGTGGCTAGTGGCTATAGTTATTGTATTGGGGAGTTTAGGACTAAATTTCTTAAAGGATCCTTCCTAAAATTAATCACAGTAATCTAGATATGATGCAACCAGCTTTCATCCTGGACATATATTTTTTATTATTGTGTAACAGGTTAGATTCTCTGGAAGCAGTCAGTGAAGAGTTTGCTCTGAAAGCAGATACTGAGAATACATGTAGGGTATTCATTGGGTATCAACACATGCAGAAGGAGGGAAATTATGTGGGATTGAGTAAAGATAGTAGTAAAACTATGATGTAGGCCTGATAAGGACTAAGCAAAATCCGTAAGGAGTTTTGGAGTGGCTATCTCCATTTCCACCATTTGCACTGTGAAGATCCACTTTTTCATACACATTATGGGTACAGCACTTACAGGATTCTAGTAGGCCTCACTTCCTCAGGAAACTTGGAAAAGGAGAGTTTGTTCAGCCCCTACTGCTGAAACTAGTCTCAGGACATCAACATATTGAACAATTTTCTGTTCTATTATCTATTACAGATTCGCGTTACCCTCAGTTACCAGCTCTGTTGGTATTGGTGGTTTACCTGGTGGCATGTCTTATAACCTCCTCCTTAAGGGGTCTGTGTCCTGGGTCATCATGCCTATGTCAGGCCATGTTTATTCACACACAAAGGAGGACAATGAAAAGGGGATCACTTGGGTGCCATACAGATTTCTACCTGTCACCACTGTGTAATAGCAGCCCTATCCCATCCTTATGATCCAGGTCAATTATGCTGGCCAGGATAGTGTTCTGATGCTCCCTGGACACAAGAAGCCTGAAGTGTCTAAGGAGAATCCATAGTTTATAGTTCAATAGGATTCTTGCATTTACCCATGGAGAAAATATATCTGCTTTGGTGAGCAGGAAATCTATCCCTTTAGAATCCACGATTACATCATGGGAAGCATGAAGTCCTCTAGTGGATCATTGGGAAGTGATGGTAAATGGGAATTTCTCCACTACTTCTACCCATTGGTTCCTACTGGGGACCAGGTACTCTACAAAGATCTTTATTTCAACATGTATGCTGCAATCTGTAAGATGGTGTAATATTCTTGTAGTGTATCACCTCTGAGCTGGTACTTCATCTGCAACTTCACAGACCATTCCAGCACTCTATCAAGCTGTTGACTTTTGGTTGGTGTGGTATGTGAAATTACTAGTGGATACCATTAATCAACCAGATTCAGAATTTGTCTGTTTCCATCAGTTAATCAAAAGGAATTCCCCATATGGCCACAGGAATAAGTTGCAACAAGAGTGGATAACGTAGTCATCTGGAATATCTGCTCATGCAGCTTTCTTTTTCCTTCTGGTCCTGCTCATGCTAGATGGTGGATGTACCACTTCCAACTTACAGTGGATTGCCTCTGGGCCTACCCAAACTAATCACATGGTTGGGCTGACAGAACCAACTTATATTGGGCAGTTTGGCTGCATGGCCACTTGGGCCTATGGTAAGAACTCCTTCTCTATCAGGACTCAAAGGCAAGAAAGGAATGCTTTTTTATTGGCAAATAATTTTCTATTGCAGACAGTATTGCATTGTGCTGTGCTGTGATTATATGACTGGTGCTTTCCGTAAGTCCCACATAGCATCATTTCTAAATCCTTATATCTGTAATTCCATAGGGTCTGCCTGGTTGTCTTGCCAAATGAGACATATTTCCAAGTTTAGTAAAATGAAAACAAATAGTAATATATATTATATCCTAATATTGAGACTAAAATAACAAATGCACACGTAATTTGGAGGTTCATGAATATGAAACAATGAGAATCAGAATCACACTAATATTCTCCTATAAATGATCAGTTGTATTTCTCTTGACGCTTTCAAGGCTTTTCTTTTTGTTTTAGTTTTTCAACAGTTTTTCTATGGATCTTAAGTATCTCATATGTTATATTGAACTTCTCTTTCCCTCTTCAACAAAAGGGACTGGAGGTGTCTGATATGAAAAATGTGGCTAAGCCCTTATAAATTCTGAATCTTAGCTATCATGTGGCTTATTTCCAAAAGACTCAGTATATTAGCCATAAATTATCACTCAACAGTAACTGCCTATTCTTGCATAAACTGGATCATCCTCATTCCAGATAACTTACAGGAGAAACTAATGCTATAGTACCTCAGAGCTTATTTATAGAAATAGCTATTATTCAAGGAAACATCATGATAAATTGATAAATTAATGGTGGAAAGAACAGTTGTTGACTTACAGGAAATTTCATTACAGTGTCACTCCTCCAGATATATTGGGATCTTAGGGTAGTCACAACATAAAATGTTCACATTAGTGTACTAAGGGCACCAGAACAGTTGACGTGCACACTCAGCAACTAATGCTTTCTTGCCTTCACTATATTGTTTGTTGTGATCTTTTTCTTCCATTCCAATCTGCCACAGTACTATATTTCTAAGGAAACATGAAAGTAACACAAAATCTTAAATGGGCCAAAAGAGCATGTACTTATAAGGTCAGAGAATTTTGGACCAAACTGACCACCTGTACTTCTAATTAACTCTTCAACTGTGTATTTATGTCAGGTTTTGGGGGAAAGTACCAGAATGTCAGGACCAAAAGATGCCCTAGGCTCTGATTCAAACAGAAGGATAAAAATATAAATAGGTCCAGCTGGCTGCTGAATGATTTGTTATTTGCTTTTGCTGAAACATAAACAACCCATCCATAAATAACTGCACAAGTAAGCTGTAAACCTTTCCTTTTCAGTCTTTATTGGCAGGGATTTGCAGAATTGATTTATACTTACATTGTACCTATAAGCATGTCAAGACAGCTTATAGGGGAAAACTCTATTAATAACTTATTATTTTAATACAAATCTGAATAAGCTGATAAATGTATTTTATGAGTGCATGATAAACCATGTCTACTAAAGGACGTATTTACTTGGCTACTTAAAGCCTCTAATCTTGTTCAGTATTTTATTATTGCAATTTTATACATATAATAATGAAAATGAAAATGTAAATTCATCATTTAAATTGGAAGATGGATGTATGCTGCTGTATTTATTTTCCCTTCATTGTGTTATTCAATTAAAATAATGCACACTGTATCTTCTACATTATACTTTAGAACTCCAAAAGTAGTTTTCATAGGCAATCGTGTACATCTGCTGTCCCTGATCTTTTGGCATTCTTACATAGTGTATTTATTCATATGCTTTTTTCACTCAAAAATTACTTTTTATGCTTCATAGTGCTACATCATGTCTCTCAAGCAGCCTTGGACAAGCTTGGGTGAATCACTGTATTGGCAACATCATAAAGATAAGTGTTTTTCACACTCAGGATAGAGAGTACTATCAAAACAATCACCTACCTGAGTTTTGAAATACAGCCAGAAAAATGATGATGAAAGCTGCCATTTTAATCCATGTCAGTTTCCCTATGGGAGAAAGAGCGGTGAGGTGCTTATGTAGTTTTCCTTTACCAGATAATCTCTAGATTCATATCACAGCTCTACCACTTATTAGTTATTTGTCCCTCCACAAATGAATCGATATTCTTCAGCCCAGTTTCTTAGCAATAATGATACTTTATCACTCCTTTCTTTTTACCTTGTCTAAAAACAAAAACAAAAAAAAGTAAAGAAAAAACAAATTTGCGAAAAACCCAAATACCTGCTTTCTCTGTGCTCATAGCAGGGAAGTTTTGGACTAATGAAGAAATTCCCATAACAGACTAGATAAGTACAATTTAAATATTCATGATCATTAACTTAGCTGGATTCTTAATACTGCCTAAAAATTCTACTATGCTTTTCCGGTCCCTCGATTGCCTGTTCTGCAATGTCTGCTTTACTCTCTTCCTTTCTCTTCAAACCTCTATGCTTCATTTCCATCCCATATGTCTCTGTTTTTTTTTTATTTGATGATCTACTCTTTTATAGTATACAGATATCTAGACTTTGTCAGAGCTAAACTCCCTCAGCTTCTGGTTACCAAATGTATAACTATATAATTGAACTAAAGGTGTCCTATTTGTTCAACTGCAGTGGGTTTCTTTCTTTGTATTTGAGCTTCCATGTCTGCTGTGGATAGCAATACTCTAGTTGGCTTAGGAATGATACACTATTGATTCTCTTATTTTCTTTTCCTTGCTTTCAAATTGTTTCCATTAACTAAACTTGCTAAAATGTAATAGGTTAAATACTCAGTATAAATATGCTAAACAATCTACCATTTGTTTTAAGAAAATTGATAATATCATTTTAATGATATATATATTACTTTAAAAAGAAGTGTGGAAAACAGAAGTAGAAGCAAAAATCACCCCAAATTCCTTTAAACAAAAGTGATTTTTTTTTATTTTGGTGAACTTTTCTCTATCTTTCTTTCTTAAGATAAATATATAAAGAGATAAAGATAAAATGCACTTAACTAACAATATACTCTATTTTATTTCAGTGTTTTTATATTGACATATTACAGTAGCTATATCTTCATGCAATTGAAGATCAATTAACATGCAAGATATATCTGCTTTTAAAAGACATGTTAGGTATACTTGGACCTGAAAGACTCATATAAAGTTAAGGAAAAAATAAACTCATGAAATGTTTAGGGTATTTCACTTTTACTTTGCAACTACAACTCCCATAAGTACTAGGTTCAGTTCAGTAGTAAAAGTAATTCAACATACATATCCAGGCCTCTAAGATCCTTTCTCTGTTCCTTCCTGAGTTCCTTTATTGGCATTTATCTCTTTTCGGTAGGATTTTATTGTTTAGTTTTTTTTTCCTAATTAGAGTTGCTTTTATTCTGCAATACACATAAGAATTATGTTTTCTGAATATTTCCATGTTGAGAATGTTTGCGTGTTACCACTACACTTGAATGACAATTTAGTTCGTAATTTATTTAGTGGAGTGCTGAGTGCCATTTCAAATTGAGATGCAAGTTTATCTTTGCTACTGAAACTATTCCTCTATTTTAATTTGATTGAAAGTTGTCTGTATAAGCCTGTTAGTTTATTCCTGTTTATACTGAATCTTTAATGTTATTATGAAATGATTCTAGGATCCACACACAAACATGGATATTCTCAAAGATACAAATATACATACTCACAAATGAACATATTTGTAACAAAATGAGGAGGAAATAGTAATAACAATTTCATTTCCTGTCTCTAAAATTGTCATGTGGTCAAAGTGGATATTTATTTACCTTCTTCCTCTACCATTCATTTGTCATCAGCAGGCCTCAGCTGGTCATGGTTCTTTGCCTGGCAGAGTGACCCAAACTTTCATTCTTGAAAGTACTGGGCCATTAGTAGTTCTACATAAATGGGATTGTGGTTTTCCACTGACTTTAATCCCAGGGCATGGGATTAAGGGATCACGTGTATTTTATACTCTTCCTTAACTCCATGGTGTAGTAGCAGCCCAATTTTCCCTTGCTGATCTGAATCAATTACCCCAGAGGGCACAGTAACTCAGCTATTTGCCTGCTGATTCAGAGGCATAGAGAGCCCAAAGTATCCAGGTGGCAGTTTTAATTTTTAGTTCAGTGGTATCATGGTGTTTTAGTTTTCTTGGCTGCTCAAGAAAATGCCATGCAATGGGTAGGCTTAAACAATGGGAATTTATTCACTCATGGTTTTGAGGTTAGGGAAACATCAAAATCAAGACATCATTCAAGGTGATGCTTTCTCCCCAAAGACTGTGGCATTCTGGGGCCGACTGCTGGCGATCATTGGTCCTTAGCTTACTACATAAGAAGGCACATAGTGGCACCTCCTTGTCTCTCCCTTCTCTTCCAGTTTCCACTGATGTGCAGCTTTTGTACGCTCCCTCTGAGTTTTTCTCCGTGTGTCTGAATTTCACTCCACTTATAAAGGAGTCCAGTAAAAGGAGTAAGGCCCATCCTGATTAAAGTGGGCCACACCTTAACTGAAGTAACCTTATCAAAAGGTCCTACTTACAATGGCTTCAGACCCACAGGAATGGATTAAATTTAAGAACATGTTTTTCTGAGGTGCATACAGCTTCAAATCATCACACATGGTAAGTCACCTTTTGAAAATATTCCTTCTTTTGGAACTAAGACTTCTAGACCAGCAGAACACAAGGTTGAAGGGACAGGAAGCAAAAATCTTTCCAGTGGATCACTAGGGGAGATAGTAAGTGGTGCCACTCTATTTACACCCTTTGATTTCTAGACTTGTGAATCCTGGTTATGGGAGAAACAGTACCATATTTTGGA
Organism: Cabassous unicinctus; assembly: GCA_029593785.1. Taxonomy (NCBI): domain Eukaryota; kingdom Metazoa; phylum Chordata; class Mammalia; order Cingulata; family Chlamyphoridae; genus Cabassous; species Cabassous unicinctus. Next base: position 53,012 of record JAQZBX010000571.1, on the reverse strand, counting down.
CACTGATTTAGAGCCTAAACTGTCCCCTGGAGAATTCTGTCCCAAGCCTCCAGGTATTGCGACCTTGCTGGCACTATTACTGAGTCTTCAAAAGGCCATTCTGCCATTCTTTCAAGCCAACTTTTTCAGGATGATTGGGAGCAGGTTACAATGCACTTCATTTTCTGTGATGTGAGTTCTTTGATAAGAAGCAATGCTGTGTGGAAACCCATAACAGTGGATATGGTATTCTAAGTATTTGGGTGATAGTTTTTTCAGAAACGTTGTATGCAGAGAAGGCAAACCACATCCAGAGTAAGTGGCTACCATAGTAAAAACAAAGTACTGTGCCTTCTGTGATGGAAGCAGTCCAAGTTGCCACATGGTAGCTGCTGATCACTGCAGGGAATGGTGTCATATTGCAGTCTCAGTGGTGGTTTCTGGTGCTGGCATACTGGGCACTGAGAAGTAACTATAGCTTGCTCAACATTGGTGAGTGGAAGTACATCCCTGTCACCATGGCCACTTTGCTCATGAATACACTAGGCAATGGCAGGAATGTCTGGGGAAAGAGGCTGTCTAGTACCCATAGAATGGGTCATCCCATCATTTGATTTCTAAAATTCTCCTCTACTGAGGTCACTCCTTTGGTAAGCATTTACATGGGACAAAAATATCATCACGTTTTTTGCCTATTCAGAGAGTTCTATCCTCAAACTTCCTTGACATGAATTTTTCAGTCATATTCTTTCCCAGTCCCTGACCATTTCACCAAACCACTGGGCACAGCTTATTTATCAATAAACACTCATAACTGTGGTGATTTTTCCTTCCAAACAAAATGAACAACCTGGTGCAGCACTGCTTGAAATTCTGCCTTCTGAGAGGATTCTTGTTTCCCCAGTCCTCCAGGAATGTTCCAGAGAAGGGGCTGTAGAACTATAGCTGTCTGCTTTCAGATGGTACCTGAATATCATGAATGACCATCTATTAACCAGTTCCAAGTTTTATCTTATGGCCATGAAGCCATAAGTGTGGGCTAGGAGAGATAAGTCAATGTGGCAGAAGTGGGGCCCCTGGGCCTTTGGACCACTTCTTTGTAGAACTCACTTGTTCCTTCAGGGCCTGCTTGAACCCAGACTCACATATACTACTTCCATATGATAATGGAGTGCTGATAAGTATGCCCAAATATTTGCTTGGTGGGTCTGAGAACAACCAGTCCATGATGGGCAGTTCAACTCAAATGGTAACTTGGTGGTCCCTGATTAAGTGTTTATTCTCCACTAAGGCTGTGCTCAGCCAGCCAAAAGCTGCTTCTCAAAAGGAGAGTAATCATCTGCATAAGATGGCAGGGCTTTGCTCCAAACTCTTAAGGGTCTGTGCTGTAATTCACCTATATGGGACTGCCAAAGGGTCCAAACAGCATCTATGTCTGCCACTGACACTTCAAACATCTTGAATCTGCTGGACCATATGTCTCCAGGGGCAGAACATTTGCACAGCAGCCTGGACCTGTTGCAAAGCCTCTTCTTATTCTGGGCCCACTCAAATCTAGCATCTTTACAGGCCAGAGTAGAAGACAGAAAAGTTGAAAATGTTGCCTCTAAAATCCAAAGAGGCCAACTAGTCATGGTGCCTCTGTTTAGGTGGATCCAGATATAACAGCTTTCCTTCACCCTAGAAAGTATATCTTAAAATATTCTATACAACCAGACCCCAGAAATTTCACTGTGGGAGAAAGCCTCTGATTTTTTAAAATTTATTTACATCCTCCCTACATATAAATGTCTTAATAATAAGTCTAGAATAGTTGCTACTTTTTTATCACTAGGTACAACCAACATAATGTGATAAACGTAATGGACCAAGTGATGTCATGTAGAAGGGAAAGACAATCAAGTTCCCTGTGGACTAAACTATTACTTAGGTATTGGAGTTTAAATGTCTCTGCGATAGAACATGGAAGGCCTTGCCAGCTGAAAAAAAAATCTTCCTCTGGTGGTCTTTACTAACAGGTATTGAGGAAATAAGCTTTAACGGATCAATATTTGCATACCAGTTACCAGGGGATGTGTTAATTTGCTAAAGAAATGAAACCACATCTGGAACAGCAACTGCAATTGGAGTCTCTACCTGGTTAAATTTTTGATAACTCACTGCCATTTTCCAAGGCTCATCTGTTTTCTCCATAGGCCAAATAGGTAACTTGAATGGAGATGTGGTGGAAATTGCCAGCCACCTCTGCATCCTTTCAAGTTCTTCATGTTTTCATTCATTTCTACAATCCTTCTATGTATGTGGAACAGCTTTTGGTTTGCAAAATATTTAACTTTTGGTATTGGCAGTTCTACTGGTATCCACTTGACCTTTCCAACCATAGCAACGTTCACTATGTAGGACAGAGAACCAATGTGGGGATTCTGTCAGATGTGGAGTATGTCTATTCCAATTATGCATTTTAGAACTTGGGGAATAACCAGTGGATGTATTCAGTGACCTACTGGGCACATTGTGAGATGGACCTGAAGTCAAATTCCATTGATCAACTGAGCTCCACTAGCTCCTCTTCTGACTGGTGGAACACAGTGATGTTTTGTGTCTCCTAGAATTACTGCCAGTTTAAAGCCAGTATCCAGTAATTCCTGAGGAGTCTTATTATTTCCTTTTCCAAAGTGCACAATAACCCTGACAAAAGGCTGTAGATCTCTATGAGGAAGGCTGGAAAAAAGATTAATGGTAATCATTATTGGCAGTGTAACAGGGTCCTTTTTCAAGGGAATCTGGGCTTCCCCTCATTCTAGGAGTTTTGGGTCTGTAAACTGGCTTAGGTCTGGGAATTTATAGATGAGCTGTAGCTCTCTATTTTGCTGATTTAAGTTAAACTTCTGTTCACTTGACCTAGTATTCTTTCACTTAAAAGAGGTCAAGTAAGACTTCCCATTTATTTCTCTTCTAATGGCACCATGATCAACTAATCCAATACCACAGGTCTCTGTGAGTCAGACAGCTCTCATACTGCTTTGACTCTGTGGTACATTGCATGAACCACTGCCACCTTGTCTTGAGTATTTAATGCTGTCACCTGACATCCACTTATACCCATTGCATTAAGGATCCTCATTCATTGACAGTTTCCATTGTAATTTCTGACCTGCTGAGATGAGCAACCACAGAGATTTTCAAGGATTCCAGATGTCTCCTCACAAATTTATTTCTCACAATTGTGGTTAAAGTTAGGTCCTTTGTACCCTCCCAGATTGTATAAGCAGGTTTTAAATGATACATCTACTCTAACATTCAAATATCCCTAAACCTTCAGATACCTTTCTGAACAGTATACCAAGGCAGTTCTGATATTTCACCTTTATTTAGTGTAGGGCATTTTTTTGGTTCATGTTTCCAGCTAATGAACAAACAAACTACAATATTGAATCAATGGAACTATCTTTATCCAACTTTATGTTCCCTCCACTATTATCCCAAACCCTTAATATCCATTCCCAAACATATTCCCGATATCTGTTTGTATAAATTGGAAAAACCAGGCAGTATTTTTAGATGGTAGCACAACTCCTCATGGGCCCCATTTTGTACCCCACCCTTAGTGAATAGTGGTACTTGAGTTAAATTATGGGTCTAGGAGCAAAGAGAGGTGTATAGGGCCTGAGAAGAATCTGCCTTGCATTGCAACTACCTCAGGGAAAGCCATTACAGATTCTTCAAGCAAAGAAAGTTAACTTCCTCATACTAGAATGGAAGAGCTACTTCCACCAGCAAAATAGACAGTAAAATTTAGAGGTTCAATGTTATCAACTTAATCAAGATCTTTCCATATATTCCCACTCCAATTCTCTGGATCCCATTCCTTCTCAATCAATGTCCTCACTCTAATAGCAGATACCCTGTGAGATTGAGAATTTAATTTGCATTGTAATTCATCCTCTCACAGGATGAGATTCTGGATTTGCTTTTCAGAAATAACTCTGGGGCTGTAAGAGATAAGAATTTCTTTCAGAGAAGAATTGAAACTTTCAAGAAAGAATATTTATTCATGATTGAACCAGGAATTTAAAGACCTGAGCTCTTTCTTTTCTTTTTCCACTTTCTTCAGAGCATTCAGGAGCAACTGATCAGTCTCATTATAGTAATTAATTTGACAAACTTTTTGTAAGGTACCATATGCATGGTCACCCAGAACATTCTCTTTTATAAGTATTTGATTAGGAGTATCCAATGGTGATAGTTGTGCTTCCCAATTGCCACATCACACCATGGACAATTTTACCCTCTTTATCACTGGAAATAGTCAATAATGCTTTTAAATCTACTCAGGTTAGAGAACCAATTCTAGAAACCCAAAAGCCAATTCAGAAAATTCATCCATAAGATTCTGTTCCTATAGAACCACTTGATCCAAATCTGTAGCAATCAGAGATCTGCAGAGAAAAAGAAACAGTAGGATATGCGTGTATATGTGAGTGTGTGTGTAGATCTATCACACTCTCCCTCCCTCTGTCTGCCTGTCTTTCTGCCAGTCTGTATCTAGCTAGCTAGTTAGTTATCATTTAACTATATCTATAAGAGAGATGATCTCAAGGAATTGGCTAATGCCATTGGGGGGACTGAAAACACAAAATTTGTAGGACAGGCTGGAAACTCTGATAGGAGTTTTTGCTGTAGACTTAAGGCAGAATTTTCTAGTAAACTTCAATGTTTGCACTTCAGGCCTTTCAACTGATTGCATGAGGCCCACCCCTTAAAGTCAACTGATCTACAAAATATTTTCATAGCATCAACTTCAATAGTGTTTGCTTAAATAACTGGATATTATAGCCTAGTCAAGTTGACACATAAAACTAAACACCACAGTCCTCTTATAGTGCAAGTTTTTGAGATCCTGTATCATGAAAGGGTATAGGTTCTTGACAAATGCTTTTTCTGCGTCTTTTAAAATGATCATGTGGTTTTGTCATTTATTCTATTAGTTTGTGTAATACACTGATGGATTTTCACATGTTAAATAACATTTCATCCGTGAATACAACTCACTTGTTCACGGTATATAAGCATTTAGTTTTTGCTTATGTTGCAATGTTGTCAGGTAAAGGCTTCACTTTCATGTTTTTGTGGAAGAATACCCAATTGTTCCAGCACTATTTGTTGAAAAAAAATTTTTTCCTCATTAATTTATCTTCCAGTTTTCTTCTAAAAATCAATTTTCCATATAAGTGTGTCACATGTTTTGACTCTACATTTTGCCCATTAATCTTAAGGGTAACTTTTTGCCAATACCACTCTGTCCCAATTACTGAAATTTTATAATAATTTTCAATAAGATAGTGTAATTTCCCAACTACTTTCTCTTTTTTTTTTCAAAAAAAAAATACATATAGTATTGAGTATTCTTGGTTCTTTACATTCCCATACAGATTTCAGAATCAGCTAGTTAATTTCTACCAAAAAATCCCAACTGAAATTAGGAATTGGGTTGTTTTTGAATGCATAGTTCAATTAGGGGAATAACTGCTATCTTAACAATATTGAATCTTCCAATACATGATCATGTTGTAGCTCTCATTTATTTCTATATTAATTTGCCTTAGCCATGTTTTGTAGTTTTCTTCGTACAATTCTTGCAAATACTTTGGTAAAATTTTCACTCAGCATTGAGGGTTTCGTGATTTTAAATTACTTTTAAATTTCAATTCCCAATTTTTCATTTTCAAAGAAACAAAATTGATTTCTGTATATGGAGATTGTATCTGTGACATTGTTAAACTTACTTATAGTTTCAGATTTTCATAGATCTTTTTAGATTTTTATACAGAAACAATCATATTCTCTGTGAAGTAGACATATTTAAACTTTTGTTCCAAATCTATATGATTTTTATACATGTATGTATGTATTCTCCATATTGCATTGGTTCTAGCACTCTCTTAAATTGAAGTGGGAAATGTGAAAATTGTTGCCTTGTACTTGATCTTAGAAGAAAAGACCTGTCTTTCACAGTTGTCATGCTAGCAGCAGGTTTTGAATAGATGCCCTTCTATTCCTAATTTGCTGATTTTTTAAAACTTGAAGATGTTGAATTTTGTCTATTAAGAAAATCATGAATTTCCTTTTATTGTTTGTTCACATAATGAAGTATATCTATTGGTTTATCAATGTTGAACCTAACTTGCATTCAGAGGATAAACCCTACCGACCATAATATATTTTTTTAATTTATTGATTTGATTTACTAATATTAAGTTAAAGATATTTACATTTACGTTCATGAGTGTTATTGTCCTGCAGTTTTTTTGTTTGTAATATTTTTGTCTGATTTCATTATCAAGATTAACCTGGACTTATAAATTGATTGGAGGAAGTGTTTCTTCCATTTTTTATTTTCTGGAATTTTTTGCTTTTCCTCAAAGGCTTGGTAGAATTTACCAATAAGCAATCTGGGAGGGGGTTTCCTTTGTGGGAAAGTTATAAGTTATGATATATATATATGTACATATTCAGGTTATCTTTATTTTTCCTTGAGTAAACTTTGGCAGTGCCTTACAAGGAATTTGCCTATATAAGTTCAACTTATTGGCATAAAGTTGTTTGTAACATTCCCTTGGCTTTTTAATGTTTGTGGGATCAATAGGGATAGACTGTTTTTCATTCCTGGTATTGGAAATAATCTTTATTTCTTTTTTTCCTGTTTAATTCTTTTTGTTTTTTTTCCTCCCTCCCTCCCTTCCTTTCTTCCTTTCTATATTTATGATCAATATGAAGAGGGGTTATTCAATTTTATTGATCACTTTAAAAAACCAAATGTTGGTTTTATTTATTTTCTCTACTATTTTTCTGTTTTCTACTTAATTGATTTGTGCTCTTATCTTCATTATTTCCTTTGATCTACTTGTTTTTTTTTTTAATCTAATTTGATAAATTTTTCTCCAGTTTCTTAAGATGGAAGCTTAAGTCATTGATTTGATGCACTTTTCCCCCCTTTTCTGATATAATAATTTAATGAAATAAATTTCTCTCTGAGTACTTTTTAACTATATCGCTCAAATATTATGTTGTCTTCATCTTAGTCAATAAACAGTGTTTTCCCTTGTAATGCCACTGATATTTCAACCTTCTTACACAGGAAAAGATATTTAAAATGTTTTTGTTTTTTTTTACTATTTAATTTATTGTAAATTTTATTACCCATATAATTCCTCATTGTCAATGCCATACTCTAGTTCAATTTCTTCCATGGAACACTAACCTACTTCCCCATAGCTCCTCTTTCTCCCCTCCCATAAAATCCTCACTCTTGTCGGAACCAAAATAGAATTCTGAACATATCATTGTCTTTATTATAATGCTTAACTGTGTTTAGATAATGATCAAATGCTAAACATAGCTTATCAGGTCCTGTGGATTCTAGTTCCTTCTTCCCTCAGTAGTTCTCTCTTACTTGATTTCCCTGAGCTCTGCCGACATTTTTGCTGGTCTTCTTTCAGATAAAATCCATAAGGGATTACAGATACTGCCATCTCTTTTTCCTCCTTTCCATCGGGTTATGCTTTATCAGGTTATGTTTTACATAAACCTCAAAATTAAACCCAAATGTTACTTTCTCAATGAAAAAGTCCTCAAGTCCTCAGCCTAAAGTATATCAACTTGTTAAAATTCATCAGCAACTAAAAATGTTCTTCACTGACTAATCACAATTGTGTAAAAGTAATTGGTGACTTACTTTGTTAATATGCTTTCTCTGAGGGCAGAAGTTAGGCTGTCTTTTGAACTGCTTCAATCAGCACTAGTAGAATTCACATAGTAAGCATTCAATATATTTTTTTTGATTGAACAAATTAAGTTAAAAAAGCCTTATAAGAAAAGATTAAAATGGTGAAAGTAAGTAATCTTCTCAAGACAGAGTCTGGTAAAAAGTAAGAGTAAAATAACATTTACTACATTTCAGTAGTAAATTTTAAGCAATCATTATAATTGTTATCTATTGATATAAAGATTAACTGATTCTATACTATAATAAGTGCCCAATTAGTATTAAATATATTATTTATTTTAGCATTAGGATAACATCATTATTTAAATGTTGTCAGTAACAATTTAAATATCAGCCCTTTGTATACCTAATGCCATTTCATAAATGGGGGAGTGCATCAGAAATATAAAAACATCTTTTAAAATTATAAATATCTAGGTTCCTTTTTTGATCCATGAACAAGAGAAGGAGACAATTTGCAATTTTTACAGCCCTGGTTAAGAGTCACTCTTTTATCAAGAAGTGCTTTAGATGTTTTTAAAGATTTCTTCTCAAAATTTGTGAAGTAGTATATTGATTTGTGTCTTTACTTCTATTTTCATTCTACTAGTTTTCATATTTATATTATAGCTGCTGGTCTAAGAATTTAAGATATCCAAATTGATTTAAAATATGAAGAATAAATCTCTGTTTCTCACTTTGTCAGACTCAGTGATACTTCTTTACTTTTATAAGTTCCAATGAGCCTAACACTGATGAGGTAAGTAAATTGTATATTTTTAACAAGAACTAAAATGATAACCAGGATGCAAATACTTTGTTGAGCTTCTATAAATGTTGCCAGGTTTTCAAGTACTTTATGTATGAAAATGTTTGTTTTGTCATCCAATTCTTAACTTATAAATGAGTTAATTTCCTATGTTTATTTGTAAATTTACAAAGAATAATTTATAGAAAAAATGTATGCGTGATAAAGTGTATAGTCACATTTGTCTATCATCTATCTCTTTATCTACCAATCACTTATCTATCTATCTATTTTCCATACATTACACATTATACCTTTAGGTGGTTTGTCCTAAGAACCATGTTTAACAGTTTCTGTGGAAAAGTACATTCCTTTAACAATGTGAATTTGGGATGCCATAACACTTCTAATAGCATTCCTCATTTTCAGTGGTAGTGCTGCGTTCCCTGACATACCAGAGACTCTTATATAAATCAAAGAGAGCTAATGAATAAAAGTATGGATACTCTTGGGTACACACATTTTTCTTTGTTCTCTTAATTTTCATAGACTATTAACTCAAGTTATGCTCGAATTAGGAAACTAATGCTTACAGTTTAGTTTTCATCCACCCAAATCATGTTCTAAATGATCTAGCTAGGTGGCTAGCTTTCATATGAATCAGTGATTATTTAGCTGGTATCAATGTTGAGGTGCAAGATTTCTAGTTTAAAAGTATGTCTATACAATTTGAATATACACTGCAAAATTATCTTAGAATGGTATATCATTTTTATAATTTTAACTAAGAGCTGGATTTGGTTGTAGGATGTATAATTCTAGATTCCACATGTTTAACAATACTAGATGTTGAATGCAAAATTGGAAAGGCAAATTGATTCAGGAATTAAGTTATTGAATATTGTGATTAAAAGCAAATTTATCCTCTAGATCTGCACTGTCCAACACTGCAGCCAGTAACTATATTTGGCTATTGTGCACAAGAAATATGGGTATTGTTATTAATTTTAATTAATTTAAATTTAAATATAAATACTGAAGAAATGTATTCAAGTTCATTATTTGAAATGTATAAATTTCCCTTTATCTGTGCACTACATAAAATATTGTTTTTTATTGTATTGGACCTGCATTGTTTGTAATATAACACATCACATACCTAATCAATATGAACAAATTGGTTCAGTTCAAGTAATGTTTCTCTATTAACAAATGTACCTTTTAAATATGTTTATTTTAATATTTATACATATTGCACAAATAAGTTCTAGTGTTACCTATGCAAGTTATTGTCAAATAAATTGACATACTTATTATTTTAATTAAAATATATTTAATTTATTTTCTATTTTCACCAATTTGAAAAAGTATGGAACAATGTATAAATTTAAAATGAAGGGAAACCACTGATGCCAGATCAGTGACGCTGCAAAAGACACCATTAAACCAGGAAAGTGACGCCCAAAAGAGACTGTAAAAAGATAGGTCTCAAATTTTACCATGGATGGCAAGTGCAATTTGCTGTAGCAGAGCAAAAAGAATTCTAAGTTTGTTGTGTAAATTAACAATATACATAATACAGTGAACAATATTAAGAACATGTTCAGTAAATGCATTATGAATTTGATAAAAGAATCTCAATATGCAAAAAGGCATTGACAAAATTAGTTATCTGAAATAAGAATTAAATATCTGTGGCAGTTTGAGATTATTTTATGAACACCAAAAAGAGAAAGATTATGTTTGTAGACTAATCTATTCCTCTGGGTATGATGCCCTTTGACTGCATTAAATTCAGCTGAAGGGGACTTTGATTAAATTACCTGTTAAGATTGCTTTAGGGCTTTCTATTCAACTACCCCATGACTCAGGTTGAGTCCCCGCCCCCTTGCTGGCTCTGATATAAATGGACGTAAACAGACAGATACAAGGAGAGAGAGCTCTGTCATTTTTGATCCTCCCATAAGACAGAAAGGAAAAGGCTTACACAGCTGAGTCCCCAGGGAGAGATGAGCCATTTGCCTATTAGCTTAAGGCTGACATTGGGAAGAGCACAGAACAGCCGAGACTGATAGAGGAGGCCCAGAAAGAAACAAGTCCTATGCCAGGAAAGAGAGGACTACAGGATCACTTAAGTATAAAGCCTCCAGAGGCTGGGCCCACCCGGAGGGGAAGGCTGATACCAGGGTAGAGATTGCCGACCATCTTGCTTCACATGTGGCAGCTGACTTTGGTGAGAAAGCACTTCTTACAGTGCCTTGAGTTGGACTTTTCATGACCTTGGACCTCTAAGGTTTTACCCCAAAATAAATTCCCATTATAAAAGAAACAGAGTTCTGGTACTTTATATCATCACCTTTTTGGCAAATGAAGACAATATCCAACAAATAATTTTTAAACAATTGTTAACAAGATCTGAGCTTATTTCTTTGGCCAGCTATAAAATGGTTTGGATTCTTGCACAAAAGTGAAAATATTTTTAAATGGTGTATCAGAGTTCAACCAAAGAGAATGAGTAGGGTATATATATATCCAGACAAAGAGAATGAGTAGGATATATATATATATATATATATATTCAAATAGCATCTATAAAGAGCTTCAATAAGTCATATATATGTGTGTCTGTGTGTATGTTACACACACACACACAGACACACATACAGAAAAACATCATGAGGAATTTCCTTATGTGATTGTGGGGGCTGCCTAAGCAAATCCAAAATTCACAGGGGAGGCCATCAGGAAGGGAAGATCACCAGCAGGCTGGAATTAGAGGCATTGGCCAAAATGTACTGTCCATACTAAGAATTCTGCCACTCCTCCATTCCACCCAGGGAAAAACCAGCAAAGATTTTAAGGCCTTTTAAATAATTCAGTCAGATCATTGCAGATTAACCAGGTACCTTACTAACTTAAGGTCAACTAATTAGGTACACTTTTTAAAATATCTGCTAAATCCTTCCACAGCAATTCCTTAGTGTTTGATTCAAATAACTAGGAACTACCACCTAGCCCAGCTGATGTGTCAAAAAGACCATCACAAGTGTAGATATGGTAAAAGAAATAATTTCTGCTATAAAAATTTTGTCAAAAATTGTGAGGAAAAATCTAAAAGGACTTTAAATGAAAGATCTTCAATAAGCTGCCAAACTATTTCTTATAGAATATGAGATATTTCTAAAAATTTCAAAGATTAGCTGCATAAAAAACTGAGGTTTGCAAGTTTATTTCTTTAGTTATAGATGAATTACATGATATAAAATACATTGCCCAATTAATACTTTGGATACATTTTATCTCAAAAAAATTCAAATTTATGAAACAACTTTTTCAGCTTGTGACCTAAAAATTGAATTTGTGTCACACATTTTACATTTTTTTATATAGCTCTCAAAAAATTTCAGCTGAATATGAAAAACCTTCTACCTATCTCAATTACTGGTTCTCCAACTGCATTAGGTTAAAAAGTCTGGATGTATTGTAATTTTAAAACAAGATATGTGTTTCTCTTTTTGCTTTGCTCATATTGAAAAGTGAAAGTTGCACTTACTTCTCAGAAACACACTGTATGAATAGTATAAGGGATACTGTTGTGTAAATTGTTAAATAGGTATATATAAACACAAGAAATCTTGCCTAGTTTATGAAACTGTTGAAATAATAAAGCACAATTAATTTAAACACTATGTCTTGAGTTGTGGAAAAGTTTTATAAAGATTTACTGTAATGTTACCCCAAGTCAAGAGTTATTTGAAACCAAAAAATGCTTACAAAATATTAAAGACAAAGAAGTAAATGGTAATGCGATTTATGTTATCTCACTGTTATCACACTGCTTAAGAACAAGCTAAATTAGAATCTTCAAGGAAAGGAAGAACTTGTTTGTGACCCAGGTAGACAATTACAGAGATTTGTGTTGAAATTGAAACTTTTCATAATAAAAATCAATACTAAAGTTTGTACACATTATTCAGAAGATGCAGAAATTTTCATAGTAATCAACAGCATTAAATAAATTGACTGCAAGTCTAAAATTTTAAAAATTAAATGCTTTGTTGCCATGAATAAATTTGGGTTTTTTAAATTCCTTTGAATTCAATGTTAATAATACTAAGCTGAAACCAAATTTAGTCAATTTATTTAACTGAGACAGAAGAAGTTTTGAAATCAGTATGCTTTTGCTTCAAAATCCAATTTATTATTCTAAAAATGATAAGAGTGGATATAAAGAAGAATGATTTTTACATACTTAATTCAGTTATTGGGAAATACTTAAGTCTGGAACAACTTAGATAAGTAAGTCTATTTTATCAATTGTATATTTTATGAAATCTAAATATATTACTGATATGTCTGATGAATTTTTAGAGTGCTGAGATGTGCTGTAAATGTAAAATAAACACTGACTTCAAAGATTTAGTATGAAAAATAATGTAAAATATCTTAGTAATTTCATATTACTTATATGCTGAAATGACAATATTTGAATATGTTAGATAAATAAAATATAATATTAAGAATAACTGAGCTTTTTTATTTTTAACATTTATTTTTAATGTGGTTACCAGAACTTTTAAAATTATATATGTGACTTATATTTGTATTGATCAGCACTGCTCTAGTTTCAAATTTCTGTTTTGGGGGCAAGAAAAATTATTTTGAGGAAAGACTAAGAGAACTTAATGAATGCCACTCTGCATTTTTATTCAACATTTATCTCTAAAGGTGTATAGTTTCAATTTAAATTCCAGCAACTCCTTAGTCCCCTGAAATAATCAAAACATTGTGCTATGAATGTGGGAAAAGCACAAAAAAGACACATCTCAAGGTTGAGAAGTTTATAATCTTGTACAGAGAGGTAAAAAATGAAATGAAGATATATTTAATAGGAAAGAGAACTAGAAGTCATGTATCTTGACTTAATGAAATGTTACTTAAAAATTAGTTACTTAAAAGGAAATTTGGAATTTTACAGCTATGTCTCCATTTTTAAAGCTTAGGTTTTTAAGAAGTTAGCCCATCCTCCCAAGAACACTTTGAGAGAATGGTTACAGACTAAGCAACCTAATTAAGTACTCCCTGAATGCATGCTTCACTAATGTGGTAAGTGGATGGCTTTCTGAGGAAACACAATTAATTACAGATCTTCTAACTTCAAAGGCATAAAAACTATGGAGACAATATTGTACTTATAAAAACAAAATCTTACTTGTAAATACTCATGGGACCGAAAAATGAGGATTTAACACAATGGAATCAATAGGAGCACAAAATGAGTTGACTCTTTCCTTGTTTCCATCCAAAAATGTTTGGAGGTGTGTCAAATTGTCATCAGCCACAGAGTTTCATAGGGTTACAGTCTTGCAAGTCATTCCAAGGGTTAGATTTCACTTATTTCAAAAATTTTAACTTATTTTTTAACTTTGAAATACATTATATAAAGAGAAGAATGTATAAAGCAAATGAAGAGTTTAAAAAATAATTTTTGTAAGTGAAAATTTTGTAAAGAAACATTTTTCTTCCCTTGAATACCCTATAAAGTACTTCCTTACTCCATTGATGTGACCACTATTCTTTTCACTTTAATAATTTATGCATGCCTTCCTAAATTTTATAGTTTAGTTTTGCCTGGTTTTGAACAATTTACGAATGTTCTTTTGTGTTTTTGTTCTTTTAGTTGCCCTTTGGTTTGTGGAAATCATCCAGTGTTATCGCATGTAGCTGTATTTTGTTCATGCTCATTACCTATAGTATTCCATTGTATAATGATACCACAATCTAGTCATACCACAATTGTTGAACATCTAGGTTCATTGCTGGATTTCATCAACATTCTTTGGCACTTCACTTCTTGCTATTATTAATAATGTTTGATCAGACTTACCTTTTATTTCTGTAAATTAATAGGTTTACAATATGGAAGTTATAAAACATGGAGAATTTTTTTCAAAATAGAATTTACCCAGTAGTTTCCATCCAGGAACTGATAACTTCTCACTACATTATCCAAGAAGAAACAGAAGGGAAAAAATCTGACAACAATGCTGAATACCTAGATTCACAAATTAAGTAATAACAAAATATAGGAAGTATTAAAACTTTTAGAGAGAGATGGAGAAAAACCTCACCCATGATCCAGTTTTGGAATACACTAGTTTGGATCATGAAAATAATGCAAACTAAAATGGGAAGAAAATTCATGTTTCATTAAATACTTTTCCTCCAATATAATGAGCAAGTGACTGTATTCATCATAGGTTATCTGATATTTATAGCTATGCAACTCTGATCTGTGAAATGGCCAAAGTAATACTTGTCTCTCTTGCTTTGCACACACAGACACTGACACAATCTAGCTTTTTACTCCATTAATGATAAACTGCAATGTGATGGTTAGGAAAAATTATCACATTGTTTAGAATTGGTTCATTCTCTCCACAAATATTTTATTTTATTTTTGAATGAGGGATTTTTTATGTGGATATAACAATCAGGTAGAAGGTCAACAACAATAACAACAATAAAAATAGAGGATATGTAAAATACTGTAACACAGCTAGACCTAACACATCTCAGGAACACTCCACCCAACAACAAAATACACACTCTTTTCAAATATACATGGAACTTTCTCCAGGATAGATCATTTTCTAGGCCATAAAAAAGGCTTGATGAATTGTAAAGGATTAAAATAACACAACAATACTCTCAAATACTATGAAATTAAAGTAGAATTGAATAACACAAAGATATCTGGGAAATTCACAAATATGCTGAAATTAAAAAACACATTCCTAAAAAACCAATGAGTCAAAGAATAAATCGGAGAGAAACTAGAAAATGTGTTGACTTGAATGAAAATAGAAAACTCAGCATACCAAAATTATAGGATGCAGTTAAACAGTGTTTAGGGAGAAATTTATAGTTGTAAATGCCTACAATAAAAAGAAGAAGGATCTCAAATGATTAGCCTAATTTTCTACTGTAAGACATTAGAAAAAGAGAGCAAACTAAACCAAAAGCAAATGAAGAAAGGCAATAATAAATATCAGAATGGAAACTAAGGAATTGAGATAAGAAAATAATAGCAAAGATCAAGAGAAAAAAAGTTGGTTAGTTGTAGTGTTAACAAAATTGACAAATATTTGGCTAGTCTCAAGAAGTTAGAATGCAGGACTTATTTTCAATTTTCTCTCTCTTCACCGTTTGTTCATCTTTTGTTTTTTGTGTTGGCATTCAGTACATTTTTTTGTTGGTTTCTTTCAGTACAATTTTAAGCACTGTAATTATTATTATATAATTAGGCTAATAAACCTGTACTTTCCAAAAGATTTTTCTTATATATGAGTATTCCTTTTTTTAAGTTTTTATTGTAGTAACATATATACAATTTGAAATTGTCCATTTCAACTACTCTGAAGTATACAATTCAATAGTATTAATTACATTCACAGTATTGTACTATCATCACCAATATCCATTACCCCAATTTTTTTCCATCACGTTAAACAGAAACTCTGCACCCGTCAAGAAATAACTCCCTTCCCCTACCTATCCCTGGCCCCTAAACATTTATACTCCACTCTGTCTCTACGAAATTTCCTTCCACTACTCTTCCAACAATTGTGTAAGGTCAAATTCTTATATTAATTCATTTGTTTCACAACTAATAATGGCTTGCCTCCTTGATTGAATATTGAAGTCTATACTGGACAACTTTGTCTTGTTCCAGACCTCAGGAAGCAAACAATTAATGTTTCTACCTCAAGTACGAAGTGTTTTGTAGCTATCACTCTTGTGATTGAAAATGCTTACTTCTATTTCTAGTTTGTTGAGTATCTTTAATAAATGGCTTTGAATTGAACAAAACAATTTTTATTCCTTTTTGATGATTGTATGGTTTTTATACCATATTCTCTTTTTATGGAAAATTAAATTGATTTTTAAAATAATAAGTTGCATTCCAGGAATAATTTGTTTATGAGTTTTTGCATTTATGTTCATGGGAGATATTATCTTTTAATTTTCTCTTCTTCTAATATTCTTCTCAGGTTTGGGATCAAAGTTATATTGGTTAAGATTTGTTTTATAACTTCTTTAAATGTTTGTAGTCTTATATGTGGGATGTTTTTTAATTAAAAATTCAACAAATACAAGATTATTTACATTTTTATTTCTTCCGTCAGTTTTGGTAAGATGTTCCTTTCAAGAAATATATCAATTTTATGTGGGTTTTCATATTTATTGACATGAAGCTGTTCATAATACCCTCCTATTATCTTTCTTAATATGGGAAGGGCTTGAAATCTTGTCCCTTTTTTCATTCTTGGTATTGGAAATTTCTATGCTCACATTTTTTAAAATCAATCTGGCTCAGGAGTCTATTACTCTTTTCAAAAATAGTTTTTGACTTCATGTTTGCGTTCTATTTGATTTTTTGCTCATGTATTTTTATTTTCTTTTTCTACTTTCTTTGGTTTTAATTTGTTCTTAATTCTACCTTCTTGAGCCTAAAAGTAATTTTTAATGTTTTTTTCCTAATACATGAGCTTAAAGTTATAAATATCCCCCAAGGCACTAAGTTTGCTGCACCCTGCATATTTTGATAATGTTGTATTCTCATATTCATTCAGTTCCAAATACTTTATAATTTCCCTGTGTTTTTTTTTAAGTTTAACTCATGGGCTATTTATAAGCATGTTTTTAAGCTCCAAAAATTGGTATGTTTTCAAGTATCTTTCTGTTATTGACTTGTATTTGTTTCTTCCACATACAAGAGCACAGTAGTAATTTTATATCACATCAATGATATCACTGGTATTGAGATAATATGAAACTGAGCTTCAGTCCCTGGAAATTCTTGTCTACTACTAGTTCACACATACAAAGCATAGCTATTCAGGGTCCAGTAAACTTTATAAAATATATTTAGGGTAAATTTTTAAATCAAGGGATAACTAGGGAGTTTCCCATCATAATCACCAAAAATGCAAAAAATGGTAGATTTGTGACCCAGAAAATCATATCATGTCACAAAAGAATTACCATCATTGTCTGTGTCTAGATGTGAGTCAATTTTAAAGACCTTGTATGTTCAGGAGACAATTAGCACCTAGTTTGATATTCTTTAGTGTGAAAGTATGTGATCAGAGAAGATACTGTTATACCCCTATATAAATTGTAAATATTATGAATGAACATATTTTTGTAAAGGATTCTATATGTTCTCAATTTTTTAGACATTACACGTTTTTTTCATAGGAATAATGATGTCAAAATTTTGTCATGATAAATATTCCTTATAACAAAACTTTTCACTAAAATAAGATTTTGATTACTGACTAAAAGTTAGAGAGAATGTACACAAAAGTTCTAATAAATGGTAAAACAGCATATATTTTCCTCTTTTCCTTTTATTGCGGCTAACTATGAAAATGTAAATGGAGGATAAAAGAGGTAAAAGTGACCATTTTATGAAAAAGTGGCAAGTAATTCTGTCCACTTCGCTACAATCTGGTTTTGACAGGAGATTCTTTGCCTCAGATATTTGAAGGTTATAGAGGTAAAAAATTAGAGTTCAAAGTACTTTCCACATTTCTGGAAGGGAGGGGAACTTCCATCTCCAACATGCCTAGGTAGCTGTGTTAGCTCAGGATTAAGAGAAGATCAATCAGTATGTTTTTTAAAGCAAGGTCAGTGATAATCTACCAAAGAAAACTCACAGAAACTGAAAATTAAGGAGCATGTAACTACTCACGAAAGAGACATCCAGGGTGTCTTGCACCAAACACTTAAATAGTTCCTATTCTCATTTAATATTTTCAGGTTAAGGAGAGAGAAGTTGAGCAAATAATTTTTTAAATGTCTTTAAAATTTAAAGTAAAACATAAATAAAGCTGCCTTTTTATTTAATTTAACTGAGCATAGGATGCATAACACAGGCAATTTTATCTCTGATCTCAATACAAATATGTCACTGTCTGAGAACTTTCAGTTATAAAGTAATTGTAAAATAGAGTGTGAATATAATCCTCTATGCTCACTTTGTGATTTAGGAAATTCAGGACAGAAATATATAAGTACAAGTTATGGATATAAAATCCACATGGGTGAACCTAGCATTTGATTGATCTGCTATGGGTAAATGATTTATATTCTATTTAAACAATTCTTAGGCAGTTTTCATTCTATTGAAATTGAAGGCTATAAAGAAAATTGTTAAGTGTCCCAACATGACTTTTTTCTCAACAGAATTTATAATAATAATGAATATTGTTCATGAGGTCCACTATACACATTGAAAGATCAAATAGTTGCTATATTTTGTAATACATTTTACAAATGTTAAGCAAAGCATTTTTGCAACAGATGACTGAATACTACAGAATTCAATATAAGTTGAAAATGTTATTAGCAATACATTTAACTATGTTTAATGTGAATAGAATTAAGTTTGTTCCATCAAATATTTGTAAACACCTTCAAAATATTTCCTTTTAACAATTATATAAATATTGACACTGCATAATATATTGAACCATAATTTTTAAAAGATTTTAATGGAGAAATAAAAAAAGATATTGACTAAAAGTATATTTGAATTCTGTACATTTTTTTGTTAATGTATTCTACTGAAGGCTTTACTTATGATGTGGGATGGCTATTTATGAGATATAAATTACTTGCAGGTAGTTAAATTGAATCAAATGGTTCCAAATAATTTTATCCAAATATAGTGAAACTTAGTTCTATAGCCAAATTACTTTTATATCATTATATAGAGTGTGGAGCTTAACATTAACTGTGTTTAATTACAATCATATAGATTGCCCATCAACTGATGAATGAATAAATAAAATGAGATATATTCATTACCATGGGATAGTATTCAGGAAGAAATAAGAATGAACTTCAGGCACATGTTACAACAGGTATGAACCTCAAAATCATCATGATAGGTGAAAGAAACCAGATTGAAAAGAATATATACTATGTGATTCAATTTACTTGAAATCTGCAGAAAAGACACATCTAAATCTATATAAACAGAAAACAGACCAGTGGTTCCTGTGTGCTAGGTGTTACAGCAGGCATTAAATGCAAAGAATATGAAAGACCATTTTGGGATGATGGAAATGTTCTAAACTTGGATTGTGGAGATGGTTAAATAACACTATATATTTACTAGATATCACTAAATTGTATGTTTGTAATGAGTGAATTGCATATTATATAAATTATGCCTCATTACACCTGGGTGCATTCCTGACCCATAAATGGTCCACATTATTTCCATTACTATTCCATTGAAGGCCTCTTGCGCATCTCACCATAAGCTGTGATAGGAGATGGGAAATATCATCCTAGATTGAGAACTACCGCTCAGCTATAATTGTATACTCTGGAAGGGGTGAATGGATTTTTATAGACAACAAGCTTTTGGAAATTTAGGCATCCTCAGTTGATGAGAGCATAAATTGTAATAATCTTTCTGGAGGACATTTGGGCAGTCTGTGCTCATTCAGGAATTTATCTTACAGTAAAACATATAATTGTCTTCAGGTACATCTATCAAGAATTAACATTTGTGTGATAGTGAAAAATTGGGAAAAATGTAAATGTAAATTAATAGAAGACTGGTTAGTTACATCATGATAGTACAGATATTCTATGTATTCTATGGTGGATCATTTGTAAAGATGCCCGTGGAAAACTTCTCTTATCCTGGTACACACATGTCACTCCTCCTACTAAAGGATGGAGCTTATTTCTTTCCACCTGACTCTGCTTATCCCAGCCAGCCCCAGCCATTACAGCCTGCCATCTAAAGCACCATGGTGAAAGTTCGCCAAATTTTCAACAGCAGATATCTCTAGAGAAATATTAGTTTACTTTCCTCATTTCTATTAATTATTATAACTATTAGAAAAACTGAAGTTTATGCATTTTAACAATAATTCAGAAAAATATTAGGGTCATTTAAATACCCCTCCCACAGAGGCTAACTCCATTACTGATTTATTTAACATGTCCCTGAACATGGAATAAAACATGATAAAGAACATGTATTTCAAAACAACAGATAATGTCATCTGTATCATTTTTTAAAATGAAACAGCTTTATTGAGATAAAATTCACATGCTGTACTATTCACCATTTAATGTATACAATTCAATGGTGTTTTTGTATATTCAAGACATGTACAACCATTACCACAGTCAATTTTAGAACATTTTTCATCAAAAAGAAACCTCGTACTCTTTAGATATACCCTTCCTTCCTCCAATATCCCCATTACAGCGCTAAACAACCACTATTCTACATTCTGTCTCTAAAGATTTTCCTGTTCTGGACATTTCATAAGAATGGATTCATATAATATGTGTTTTTTTTCAACAGACTTCTTTAACTTGGTACGATTTTTCAAACATGATAAAGAACATGCTTATCAAAACAACAAAAAATGCCATCCGTATTTCTTTTTACTATATGTTTACATCATTTAAAATAATAAAACCAAGCATATATTTGATGGATGGTGGTGATGGTAGCACTATATTATGAATATAATTAACAGTACTGAATTATGTATTTGAATGTAGTTAAAAGGGAAAATGTTAGGTTGTATACATGGTACTGGAAAAAAAATTTTAAATCCATAGAACTGCACAATACAAACAGTGAACACTAAGTTAAACCATGGACTTTAGTTAATAGTACAATTATAAAAAATGTGATCACATCATTTGTAACAAATGTACCATGCCAATGCAAGGTGTTAATAATAGGATGGTATATGGGAATCCTGTATTTTATGTATGATTGCACTATAAACCCAAAACTTCTCTAATAAAAAAAAAAGCAAGCAAACATATGTTTGAGTCAATTGATAGGTTTTTCTTTTTTACCAGAAAAATAAACATATGAAACATGTTCATATATTAGGTTTTAGGTACTGTATAGCATCTTTAATGGAGATGAACAGCAATGTAATTGGTATTATATGATTCCAGTCATTTGAAAGTAAGTCCACATTAACAAGAATCTTTCCACTGGCATTACTGTGGGAAACCATCATTCTGACTTGCAGTTGTAAACTGTTAGGTTACACTCTTTTGTGGATTTACAAACATAGGTCTCTTTCACAATCATACCTCAAATGTTTTCTTTCCTCACTACTCATCCTGAAAGCTTTGTTTTCTGCTTAGCTCAACCTTTGATACTGCATCAATTTCGACACACTGTTGTTAAAGTTGTGCCATCTTCCTTGGTGATGGCTCATTATCTGTTTCCCATTTTGTCACAGGTCACCCTAAGTTTATATATCATACATAACTTTTTTGGTAGATTCCATAAGTTATACTTTCAAAATTCAACATATTTAATAGATAATATATTTAATATGTAACGCATTTAATAGTTAATGATTTCCATATTTGAACTATGGATTTAAGAAGAAAATATCTCCCATAAGCTCCCATCCATTTTCCATTCCTTGAGGTAAAGAATATTGAAAACCTTCTGTTTATGCAGTCAGAATTATTTCTCTGTACATTCATACATATATATACTTAAATACTAACAATTTTCAGACCTACACAGAAAAGGCCTCTTTCCCTAAAAACTTGGACTTACTTCCACATCAATAAATACAGACATTTTTTAATGGAAACACAGTGTGTGTATATGAGATATGCATCCTTATTCTTAGGTTATTTTTAAGCAAACAATACTATAAACAATACGTGTGTACAAACTTTTATTTCTACCATCACCAAAATCTTGCCAGGGAGGCAGAGGAGCTACTCTAAATGATGATATTACACACACACACACATAACGAATATCTCTGTATAATATCTAATTCAGCTTCTATGTACTTTTATTCACAATCTTAAGAACAAATAAAATCAAGAAACTTGCAAACAAGAAGGAAAAATGAGATTCACAGTTAAGAAAAAAAATCAATATATTAATAGACATTTCAGTAACTAAACATTTGGATTTATTTTCCCCGTTTTTGGATTATGAATAAAGCTTCTAAGGAAATTCTCGTATCAGGGTAGGGGCACAAGAGACACTCTGGGATAATGAAAATATTCTTTATCTTCATTCCAGTGGTGGTTATTCAGAAATATATACTTTTGTCAAATCTATGCCCTCTACACAAACCTATACACAATCTATACAATTAAAATGATTTATTTTATTTTATTTAAATTATACCTGAAAATAGTTTATTTTTAAAATTTTCAAAAGCAAAGAAGAAAATATTTATGGCTTATTACAAAAAGCTAATGTAAAGCCCTTCTTCAAAACAACATGAAAATAAACCACATTGAAATAGAAAATTGGACAAAGCAAAGAAATAGAAAACTGTAACTAAGAACAACATGCTTAACGTCACTTGTATGAGAAACCTTTTCTAATCATCAGTTTAGCAAACAACAGAAAGATCCATAGATCATAAAGGGGCAGATATGAAGCCCACTCTTTCAATTATAGTGTAAATAAAAGTGTTACAACTTCTAATTAGGAAAATTTGGCAATAATTATTGAAATATAAATTGCACAAGTCCTTTGACCCTGCAACTCTTACTCTTGAAACTAATAAAAACTAATTATTGCATTTATTTATTTAATAAATATTTCTTGACCAACTAGCATTCTGGTCTTATGTGCCAGTGGGGGAAAAAAAAACTGATAAAATTCATACCATCGTGCATCTTATTTAAAAGTGGAGGAGCAAACTATATATTTCTTCATATCATATATATCGATGAGAAGTAAAGTAAGGTAAGACAATTGAGAATCCTAGGGGGTGCTATTTAGAAAAGGTGGTGAGAGAAGTCTTTTTTGAAGAGACTTTTGACCAGAGATACAAATGAATTAAGAAATGAACCAGTATCAAGACAGAACATCCATGCTATGGAGATAGAATGAGTTTTACTTCTTCAAAAATTAACAAGGAGTTCACTGTGTTGGATAACAATAAGCAACACACAGAGGTGTAGGGGATGGAATTAGACCAAGTAGGGATGAATAGAACATGATAAGGATTTTACTTTTCACATGCAGAAATATTTTGGAGGGCTTTCAGTCTCAGGTTTCCATTTTAAATGGGCCAAGTGTTGAAGCAGGAAGATTGGTTAGAAGGTTATAATATCAATCTAGGAAACAAGCATTTTGGTTGGGAATGAGATGTTAGCATCATGATTGGTTGAATTTAAAATATATTTTAAAAGTAGTACAACTAGAATAGAGTTACAGATTGAATATGGTTTGCGAGCATAAAAGAGGAGTTTAGTATGTTACTGATATATTTGTCTAAAAAATTAGTGACTCCATTTACAAGATGGGCTTTGTAAAGAGAAACATGAGGCAATTTTATTCATAGTAATTTGAAAATGCTTATTATACATCCAATTGATGCAAAATAGATGGCTGGGTATATGAGTGGCTAGTGCAAAAGAGAAATATTTAAATTGTGGAACTAGATGGGAACATCAAAAGAGGGACTATAACAAAGAGGAGAAAAGTTCACGGGCAGCAGCCTAGGGCACTCATTTAGAAGGCAAGGAAGAAAACATTAAGGCAGAGAAGAGGAAAAAAGTAGTGTCCAGCAATGGAAACTGAGAAGGGATGGCCAAAACCTAGAAAAAACATAACATTTGTCCTGAGAACTGAGGAAAAAATGTTCTATTTGTTTCTTTGTTTGAATGAGGGAGTGAACAACTCACTAAACACTACTGAGGGATAGAGTAAGAACAGGACATATGAATTTGGCAATGTGAAGCTTACTGTTAACTTATGAGATGTTTCAGTCTAGTAATAGAGATAAAATGATGATTGGATGGGTTGAAGAGAAAATAGGGGTGAAGTATCATGCTTTTCATGACAGTAGAGAAATGGGGATGATGCTGAAGGGTAATTTGATGTCAATAAATAGTTTTCTAAATTTATATTCTGATGAGTATGTTGCAGTAGGAAAGGGAAGATCAGTGCTGCAAAAAGGGGAGTGTATTATTGCCACAACCCAGTCCCTGGATTGACAGGGGATTGGATTCACTGGACAAATAGAGTACGACAGTTCTGGTAAGATGCAAGAATAGCTCATTTATTTTTTCTTATAGAAGGAAGGTAGATTGTTTGAAAAGAGATGTTCCCAGGGTGACAGATTTGGTAAGAGGCTTTTGTTCCTATGATTGTTGTTAAACATCTTTCTTTTTACATATTTAAAAATCATCTGCATTTCCTTTCCATTGTCCAAGTTGGAAAATGAGGAACTGTTTTCCTCCTTCCTTGCAGTGAGATAATCAATGGAGAGTAAAGAAGCAGGAGAGCACACTGGAGGTTTAATAAGATGTAAATTAGAAAATTATCATTGATTATATGTGAGATGAAATCACACTAGCATACTATGACACATTTATGAAGACCTTAATTCCATTTTTAAGAAAAAAAAGATAAGAAACAGTAGAAATGTCCATGCATAGAACAAAATAGAATTATATCCACCAAAAGGAATACTGTGAAGAAAGTGAAAAAACGAGGCTGCTATTTATAATATCCAAAATATATACATTGGAAAATCCAAGGTTTACATTATTTTATATATAAATTATAATAGATATATTTATATTTTTATGTATATGGAATATCTCTGAACTAATAGGAGAAAAAAATAGTATCAGATATCACATTCAATAGGGGGAGCTGGATGGACTGGAAATAAGGATGAGAAGGATACTTACTTTTCCCTTCTATTCTTCCCTACTTTTATATTTGTATGCCTGTTAATAAAAATAAAACAAGACCTGGATGATTTGGCCTCAACCTCATATTTACTTGGTTACATGGAACATAATTTAACGGGACTGAAATAATTTTTAAGGAAAAATTCTAAATCTCTAAAAATTTTTCTTTGAATTTTTTTGCCTCCTATTCAGACATACCTTTCTAAGATTGGATTGGATTGCTTGATTGGAAGTGGAGTATGGTGTGTGCGTGTGTGTGTGTGTGTGTGTGTGTGTGTGTATTATTGTCTTTCTTACTCTTCTTTGTAAAACTGTCTATGTGAATTGTTGTTTCACAACAGAATCTATAACACCCAAAGCAATGTCTAATTCATATAGCAGGTTCAAAATAAATTTGTTGAATGAATTAATAAATTATTGAATAAATGGATAAAGGAATAAATAGGACAGCTAGCATAGTGCCTAGAATTCTTTTGACTCTTCCATTTAAAATTTTTATTAATTCCAAAAAGGTTTAGGATGAAGTAAAAGTATAGGTTCGTGTCCAAGTAAAAAACAACAAATTTTGCAACTTACCAGCAGCCTATTTCCCCAGGACCATATCCTACCACTTACCTCCATTTACTTTTACTTTTTCTATCAATGTCATGCTGGTCCATTATATATACTCCCTCGTCTTTTAAATATACTGTATCTCTGAAAAAAAATCTCTCCCTTTCTCCACTGGTGAACTTCTACTTATATTACAAAATGAGATGTGGATTCCATCTTGTCCTCTAGGTAAGATTACTTGTCTCCTCCGTATACAATTTCTGTAATTTTTCTAATTCTTAATACACTCAAATATATAGTATATACAGTATAGAGTATATGTTTATATGTGTGTACTACTTTAAATTTATTTTAGAGTACATGGTAGGACAAAATGGAAGAGAGAAGCAGAGATTAAAGGTTCTGCCATGGTTGCAAACACAATAATCCTTTGTGTGTGTGTATGTGTGCAATAATGAATGGATAACAGTGTAAAGGAATAGATTGAGTGTGCTCTTGTGTGAGCACATTGCTTCAAGGCATCTATGAAATGTAAAGCATCATCTGTTATATATTTCTTTGGAACAACCCTTGTCCCTCAAATCAAGATTTATCTATTATATATTCATATCATAGAACACTAATTTAAAGTGCAAACTTAAAAAATATACTTCTTCCTCTTTACACATTATGCTAATGACCCATCCACTAAGCCCTACCCCAAAATAGCTTTTGGCACTGAAATAAAAAAAAAAAAGCAGGACTAGTAATTAGAGGAAACAGGACTTCAGCAACCACTTTGTTAGTGTCAAAATTTAATTTTCTCAGTTGTAAGGAATTTTTACTGCATTGGTGGTTGTGTTCACCATGCATGTCCCTCTTAGCTTTGAAGTGCTGTTCCAGGGAGCTCACAAAATAATCAACCCCTTTGAAATCATTTGGCTAGAGCTAAAAAAATCCTAGTTCCAAATATATATATATATTATTTTACTAATAAATATTTATTATATTAATAAGTATATTAATGAAGCTGTAAAGGGAACTGCTCATTTGGGAGCTGCACTAAAGTGTTCAATTGTTGCTTGTACAGCAGCCTGCAAGATGTACATGTTAGTATCCTAAAATTCTATAGCTACACTTCAACTTGGTGAGTCTTAATATGCCGATGGTTAATAAATCTGCATGATTTTTTTGTTTACCATTGAAATTCAAATTCATACATTTAATGTTCATTATAATATATGGACCACTGTAGCAGAGTAGTCTTTTGGAGATTTACTTGATTCTAATGACATTTATGGTGGATGATGTAAACTAGCATTCTTTTGGTTGTTTTTCCGTAATACATCTCTTCTCCCTTTCATTCTATCATTTTATCATCTAACATCAACTTTTTGGCTATAGTATATGTTTTATCTGCAACAGAATATAAAGCAATTGTTCCTTTGGTCAAAGACTTTTAAATTATTAAATCAAATATCTAAGAATAAACTTAACTAAAGATGTAAATGATGTATACACAGAAAACTACACAGCTCTGTTACAGAAAATCAAAGAAGACTTAAATAAATGGAAGAATAGCCCCCATTCATGAATAAGAAGACTAATCATCATTAATATGTCTATAGTACCCAAACTAATATATAGATTTAATGCAATTCCAATAAAAATCAACACAGCATTTTTTACTGAATTGGAAAAACTAACAATGAAATATATTTGGAAGGGCAAGAGGCCCCGAATAGTCAAAGACATATTGAAAAAGAAAAATGAAAATGGAGGAATCACACTACCTGACTTTAAAGCATACTACAAAGCTACAGTAGTCAAAACGTCATAGTATTGGCACAAGGATAGACATACTGACAAATGAAACCAAATTGAGAGCTCTGATATAGATCCTCGCATATACAGTTATCTGATATTCTACAAGGCCACCAAGCCCGCTCAACTTAGAGAGAATGGCCTCTTCAACAAATGGTGCTTGGAGAACTGGATAGCAATATTCAAAAGAATGAGAGAGGTACACCATCTCACACCTTATACAAAAATCAACTCATGATGGATCAAAGATCTAAGTATAAGAGGCAACACCATAACAACTTTGGAAGATAATATAGGGAAGCATCTACAGGACCTTGTAATAGGAATTGTCTTCATGACTTCACACCCAAAGCATGAGCAGCAAAAGAAAAAACAGATAAAATAGGACCTCCTCAAAATTAAAACCCTTTGCACCTCAAAAGAGTTTGTCAAGAAAGTGAAAAGATGGCCTACCCAATGGGAGAAAATATTTGGTAACCATATATCTGATAGGAGCCTAATATCCAGCATATATAAATAAATCCTATATCTTGAAAGTAAAAGGACAAACAACCCATTTAAAAAATGGGCAAGCGATTTGAAAAGACACTTCTCCAAAGAAGAAATACAGATGGCTAAAAAGGACATGAAAAGATGCTCAACATCACTAGGTATTAGGGAAACGCAAATCAAAACTACAATGAGATATCATCTTACACCCATTAGACTGGTGGCCATTAAAGAAACAGAGGACTACAAGTGTTGGAGAGGATTTGGAGGAATGGGAGCCCTCATCCACTGCTGGTGGGACTGTAGAATGGTCCAGTCATTGTGGAGGACAGTTTGGCGGTTCCTCAAAAAACTAAATATAGATCTGTCATATGACCCAGCAATTCCACTGCTAAGTATATACCCAGAAGAACTGAAAGCAAGGACACGAACAGATATATGCACACCAATGTTCATAGCGTTTATTCACTATAGCCAAAAGTTGGAATTAACCCAAATGCCCATCAACAGATGAGTAGATAAACAAAATGTGGTATATGCATACAATGGAGTATTACTCAGCTGTAAGAAGGAATACAGTACTAACACACAGGCTACATGGATGAATCTTGAGGACCTTATGTTGAGTGAAGCAAGCCAGGCATTGAAGGACAAATATTACATGACCTTTCTGATATGAAATAAGCAAATTGAGCCGGCTCAGAAAGCTAGAGTATGGAAGATAAGTTTACAGGAAATAGGAAGGGAGAAGAAGGTTGTGAGCCAACGCCCATATGGGTGAAATCTATGATAAGATGGAAGTGTGTAGTTCTGCAGTAAAGAGATATGATAGGGGTATAGGGATACTATTGTGTTGCGGGGTGCAAGCTTGACAGGGGTGGTAGAGTGGGGAGTATGGGTTGGATGGTCCAAGGAATTGGGAGGAAGGTTGGGGGAGGGAATAGGTGAACACTGGGGATAGGTGGGTATGTGGATGAAACTACAATGTTGAGAAAATTCTATTGACAATATGACAAAGAAGGATTACTGGTTTAGAGTGTTGAATGGGGAGGGCATTTGGGACAGGGCGCACCTGGGACAGTCTTCTAGAGAATGTGCGAGTGATCATTTTGTCATAGTGTGCTGAATCAGTTGGGGGAGACCCACATAATGAGTGGGAAGGAGTTGGACTCCCATGCTGGGGAGGTCTGATATGTTCTCAAATGGGAGTGGGGGGGGGAGCTGTCTCTCGAGAGCATGGGCAGTTCCTAATAGGGGAAGACAGACTAATGTGTCCAGCCCTCAGCGTTGTTGCAAGTATCTAAGATTCTTGTCCTTCAAGGAGTGAAGCCTTGTGGTCTCCGTGGGTCCTGAGTGGACGGGGAGGGAAGAATAGAAGAGATTGAAGAAGGGGTATTTGGAAGCAATGGAAGTGTTCTGCATGATCATGCAGTGATGGATACAGGCTATGTTAAATTTCATCAAAAAATTATAAAAGTGTATGGTCTAAAATGTAAACCATAATGCAAACCATTGACCATGGTTGGTAGCTATGTTTCAATATTTATACATCAGTTGTAAGAAATGTACCATGTGCATGCAAAAAGATTATTAATAGGGAAGGGGGAAAAGGGGGAGGATGTTGGGAGTCCCCTATATTCTGTATGTAACCTTACTGTGACCTAAAACTTCTCTGAAGGCAATATAAAAAAAAAAAAAAAAAGTAAGGCACTGGGGAAGAAATGGAAGAAAATGCCACTGCACATGGAAGAAAATGCCACTGCACATTGCAGACAACTGATATTATAGTGATGAAAGGAAAAACATCAAAAAAAATTTATTTTATTTTATTTTTTTAATGTTTTTCATTTTTTAATACCCATTTTTTTTACTTTTAGTTTTATTTTCTCTAATTTATTATGTATTTTATTTCTTATGTTTAAACCTATCATTATTATTTCATTTTCCTATTAATCAAATTTGACAATATTCTTGGCTTCATTTTTGAAGAGATTTTGGATCACAGAAGGTTTACAACTGTGGCAGGGGAGGATCAATGGAGTCGGGTGTCAGTGATGGGGAATACATGGATGGAAGTTCACCTGGGCATACATATAAGGTATATAAATATGTTCAAGTGTTCATAGGGCATTGCCACAGTGGGTGGAGATTCACACAACAACTGAAAGATTATTGAATTCCTTTCCTGGGGAGCTCTGCCACATTCTCTAATGCAACAGCGGCAATCCCCCAAGTGCAGGGGCAATGACTAGTGAAGAAGGATGGTCCATTGATGGGCCCTTGATGATGACTATGTTTGTGAGCCTTTTGCTCTTGAATTTGCAACTTAGCCCAGTGTTGGAGAATGCCTAAGAGTTGCCTCCTGAGAGCCTCCTTGTTGCTCAAATGTGACCTCTCTCTAAGCCAAACACAGCATATAAATGTCATTACCTTCCCCCCAGCATGGGACATGACTCCAGGGATAAGCGTCCCTGGCACTGAGGGATTACTACCAAGTACCGGCTGGTGATACAACTGGAAAAAGACCCTGAATAAGAGAGAGGAAAGGTAAAGACAAATGAGTGTATATGGCTAAGAGACTTCAAAGTGAGTCAGGAAGTCATGAGAGAGTTAATGCTTATGCATGTTTCAGCAGGATCTCATAGACAGCCAAGGTAGATACTTTTGAGTTTGTGCTCCCGAGTATGACAGAGTTGGACTCAGATGTGACTTCTCTACACATGTCTTTTCTGTCCCTTTTATTTGAACCTATAGTTGGTGCTACAGTTGGTAGGTGTACGTCCAAAGGGCTTTAATTTCTGGGCTGTCCATTTGCCAGCTGGGCCCTGAAATTCAACAGAGTTACAATACCTACTCTCCAGTTCATTGGACTCACCCAGGACAGCTAACAAGGAGATGATGATGGACAACGACCATCCCAAGTAACCTCAAGAGTCTACAACTACAAGCAAGAGAGCCCCATCCATCTGCCCCATGGAATCAAAGCCTCCTCTCAATTAGAGGGGGAGTGGGCAACACCATCCCAGAATCCTCAGGATTGGGGAATGAATATAGACCAAACTAGACTTACTGGAACTCTACTATAGACTTATTGTAATTCTAGCATGGAAGAAAGTATATCATTCATGTGGGGGCAGTGGCCACTAGAGGTTCTGAGGGCAGGGAAAGAGAAATACAGGTGAAATAAGGGGGCATTTTGGGGACTTGGGAATGAATGATATTACAATGACAGATACGGGCCATTACATATCTTGCCATAATCTACAAGATTGTGCGGGAGAGAGTGTAAACTACAATGTAAACTATAATCCATGCTTAGTGGCAATGCTCTAAAATGTTTTAATCAATTGTAACAAATGTACCACACTAATGAAAGATCTTGTTAATGTGGGAAAATATGGGAGGTGTAGGAAATGGGGCATATGGGAATCCCCTATATTTTTATGTAACAATTATGTAACCTTTTTAAAAAAAATAATAAAAAATATATTAAATAAATATTTAATATATAAAATAGTGCATTTCATAATTTATGTAGTTTCAACTTTTTAAATAAAAAATAAAAGTGTAAAAAAATTATTATGATGATGATCTTAAAGAATAAGATATACATAGCAATTTTAGCTATCTTCAAGGACCAAGCAAAAGCTAATCTCTTACAATGTTGTCTTTCCAGGCCTAGTAGCAAGCATCAATCCAACTCTTTTCCATACTCATACTTCAGAACATTTTCTCTGGTATCTCTTATTTATATTATTTGTTTCTTTTGGTAAATTTATTAGGAAAATATATGTCCCCTTCCTTAAATTGAGCTACAGGAATATTAGAGTCCATATTTTACTTGAATTAACTGTACAATTCTGTTTTCTACATAAGACACTACCATGTTGCTCTACATTAATCACTGTGTTAGAGTGAATTGATCACTGCAAGCACTATAAGGAGGTAGCATACAGTAGGTTTACACTGCTCCACTACTTCTAACAAGGTCTATATCTTATGATACTAAAAATTAGTTGAATGTTTGAGCATTTTAGTTAGATATTTTTCAGCTAATTAAAAAAAAAAACTATATGTGTTATCTAAATTAATTAGTCTCTATCAATTAATTTACATGCACTGGTTAACCCCACTCCTACCCCCACCATGTTTCCTTTGTGAGAATGTTGGAATGAAAGAAGGAAACAAAGCAATTATCTGAGTGACATTAGACAAATGCCAAACTGAAGAAAAGTAAGGTAAATGCATTATATGACCAGGTGATAATACTGTAAATATTACAGAAGCAATGAAATATGGTTCTCACCAGAAACAATGAAAACATAGATTTAAAAATAAATGATCAAATGTTAGATACATATAAAACAAAACTAAAGAAAATACAAGAACATTTAAGCTAAGCAGCAATTTAATTAAGAATGAAATATATTTAAAGGAATTGCTTTTAATTTTGATGTTGTGGACATTCTTTTTCTGCTCTCAATCTACCTTATTTTTGAAAAATCATCATTATAAGGAGAACACCTGCAAAATTTAAGAGGTTTATGGTATAATGGAAATTTTAATAGACATACAAAATAACCATAGAAAGACCTTATATATAATGATAACATCATAAGTAACAACACTATTAATAAATTGGTGTGGTTTTTGAAATTTTGGCAGATTTGAGCCTGTACAAAACTGTGGTGTATTACTTACGAGTATGGCATTTAGAGACATTTCTGTTTTTGTACTATTGCCTTGTTTACATTGGATGCATTATTTAACCACTAAACACTTAAGTCTAAAATTTTTAGCAGAAACTAAGGAACAAATGAGGCAAAATATGTAAATAAGTGAGGTATAATGTATAAAACTTAGCTATTGTTGCTATAATGGTGAAGATGGTGGTGGTGATGTTGTTGATGATGATGATGACAAATTTTTCCCTGAATTAGTCAAGTCTGAAAAAGCATGTCAGAAATATAACACATAAAATTATTCCTATAGCTATTATTCAAGTGAATAGAACGTCTATGTAATAACTACCTTATTCAGAGGAAGACTTTTGAAATGAGTTAGGCTAAATTAAAATTACTTGGCAAATGGGGTTAAGCAGAATATATTTTTCTATAGTTCCTTTAGAAAATGTTTTTAAAATGCTAATTCTAAATTCTTTTTCTAGAATTAAAGCATAAATAATAGAGTTAGAATCTCTTATTATTCTTAAGGGATTTGAAAAAAACCCAGATCACTCTTCTAAAAACCCAAGACAATTTGATATAAAAATCATCAGTTACAGTTCAGATATTTTAATTTTCTTAAAAGCACAGTGAATTCTGGGAAGATGACATTGGAGTAGATAGCCAGGAATGAACTCTTTCACCAAAACAGTGGAAGAAGGACAAAAAGCTGCCTGCTGGAGCTGCTGTGGGAATCTGCAGAACAAGAGAGCCCTGCACATCCTCCAAGAGAGGGAAGGTCAAAAAGACAAAGAAGCTGAAATGAAAATAGTGAGCTACTAGCCCCCATGGATGGGATTGGCACCTATCCTTCACCCTCAAGGCAAATAGTCTGGATAAAACTCATAGCTCATTGCAGCCTACTGAGAGGGAGAAGAGATGCCTTCCTCATTGGGAAGAGGAAGGATATGGTGACAGAGGATGGAAAGTGGTTTCTCTTCAGTGAGTTTGGCCAGCAGAGTTCACTTTGAATCTCAGCTCTGGCCAGATGAGAATCACAGGCAAGTGAAAGTTGAAAGATATACCCCCGTGGTAAGATTCACCAAAGATTTCCATCTACTGGCAAGATGGGAAACTGCAAGGAGAAAAAAACACTTTGGAATCTCTCATCCCAGACCCTTTGGATTGGATCTTTGCCCCCCTAGTAGGCCCTTGTTCCTATTTTGGTATCTTATTCTGGGCAATTTTGAAGACGTAGAATAAGTTGAACCAAAAATTAAAGAAGAGTTGTGAAACAAAGCCATTAGTCAAGAAAGAGAATCAGATGCCTAGACATCAGCAAAAAATTAGAAGCCATACCAAGAAACAGGAAGATATGGCCCAGCCAAAGTAACAAACCATAAATCCTCAGGAGACACAGTATTTAAGAAAACAAATAATAATAATCATACAAATCTCCTAAATAAATTCAAAGAATTGAAGGAAAATATGACTAAAGAGATAAAAGATATTAAGAATTCACTGGGTGAGCATAAAGGAAAATTGGAAAAGCTTCAGAGAAAAGTAACAGAGTTTATGAGAATGAAAGACATGATGGATGAGATTAAAAAAAAATACATTAGAGGCGTTCCAGGAAGATGGCATCAGAGTAGGCAGGCAGGGTTCAATTCTTTCACAAAAATGATGGAGAAAAGGCAAAAGCTGTCTAAAGGACCTGTTTTGGGGGTCAGCAGACAAGGACACAACTCCCAGGAGGGTGAGAGAGAGCCGAAGAACCCAAAACAACAAATGTGAGTTACTAAATATCCTCAGCAGCAGGAAAGTGCTCCCATCCCCCACCCTCAAGACATTAAGCCAGGATAAAACCCCTGGCCCACTGCAGCCAACTGAGAAGGGGAACAGACTTCTTCCTCCCTGGCATCAGCTGTTACAAGGGAAGAGGAAAGGTAAGTCGGAGGGATTCTCTTCAGTGACTTTGGCCAGCAGAGCCAACTTTGGATCTCAACTTTGGCCAGACCAGAAACATAGGACAGCGAGAATTTAAAGAAATACCTCTGTGGAATGGTTCACCAACAAGCACGATCTGCTGGCCAACCAGGAAATTGCATGGAGAAAAACTTTAGGTCTCTCTTTACACGAATGCTGGGAGAAAATCTCACCCCAATAGTGAGTCCCTGGCCTGATTTTGATAAATAAATCCAGGAAATTTTAAAGACTTAAAATAATTTCAGCCAAAAATCAAAGAGCTTTGAGGGAAAAAAAAAAAAAAACACTAAGCAAGGGAAAGAAATTGACCATCAGAGTAAATTCACCAACATATTCAGATGCCTAGACATCAGCAAAAAATTACAAGCCATACTAGGAAGCAGGAAGAGATAGCCCAGCTAAAGGAAAAAAACAAATATCCTGATGAGATAGAGGACTTAAGACAACAAATCAATGTTGATCACACAAATCTCCTAAATCAATTCAAAGAATTGAAAGAAAATATGATGAAAGAGATAAAGGATATTAAGAATTCACTGGGTGAGCATAAAGAACAATTTGAAAGACTACAAAGAAAGTAACAGAGCTTATAGGAATGAAAGACATGACGGATGAGAGTAAAAGTACATAAGAAGCACGAAAGAGAGATTTGAATTGCTTGAGCTTAGAATTCATGATTTCAAGAACAGAATATCTGAACTGGAAAATACAGAACAACAGAAAGGGAAAAGAATGGAAAAAAATGAAATGGAATGAAGCTGGAAATAATAAAGGAAAGAAAAAGGGAAAATCCATAAATATATGGAGATTAAACAATACACTCTTAAGTAATCAATGGGTACAAGAAGAAATTCCAAGAGAAATCAGTAAATATGTCAATATGAATGAAAATGGGAATATATCTATGGGATACAGCAGTGACAGTGCTGAGAAGGAAATATATATCCCTCAGTGCTTACATTAAAAAATAAGAAAGAGGTAAAATCGAAGACTTAGCTGCAAAACTGGAAGAACTAGAAAAAGAACAGCAAACTAATGCCAAACCAAGCCAAAGGAATGAAATAATAAAGATCATAGCAGAAATAAATGAAATTAAGAATATAAAAAAAATAATAATAGAGAGAATCAACAAAACCAAAAGTGGGTTTCTATATACTACTGCAGAGCAATCTGAGAAGGAAGTCAGAAAAAATTCTATTTATAATGGCAACTAAAGTAATCAAATATTTAGGAATAAACTTAACCAAGGACATAAAGGACCTGTACTAAGAAAACTACAAAACATTGCTAAACACAACCAAAGAAGACCTAAATAAATGGTAGAACATTCCATGTTCATGGATTGGGAGACTAAATGTCATTAAAAGGTCAATTCTACCCAAACTGATTTACAGATTCAACACAGTCCCAATAAAAATTCCAACAGGCTTTTTTGCAGAAATGGAAAAGTCAATTATCAATTTTATTTGGAATTGTAAGGGGCCCAGAATAGCCAAAAATATCTTTAAAAAGAAGAACAAAGTTGGAGGATTCTCAATTCCTGACTTTAAATCACATCACTTAGCTATAGTGGTAAAAACAACATGGTAATAACATAAAGATAGACATACTGAACAATTGAACTGAATCAAGAACTCAGAAATAGATTTTCATATCTATACCCAAGTGATTTTTGACAAGGATGTCAATCCTACCCAGCTGGGCCAGAATAGTCTGTGCTTGGAGAACTGGATATTCATATCAAAAAGGAGGACCCCTATCTCACACCGTATACAAAACCTAACTCAAAATATATCAAAGATCTAAATATAAAAGGTGTGACCATAAAACTCCTAGTAGAAAACGTAGGGAAACATCTTCAAGATCTTGTGGTAAGCTGTAGTTTCTTAACCCTTACACCCAAAGCACAAGCAACAAAAGAAAAGTAAAAAGGCAGTCTACTCAATTGGATAGAATATTTGGAAACCACATATCTAATAAGGGTTTGATATCCATGTTTTATAAAGAGACCATATGACTCAATTAAAAAATGGGCAAATGA
The DNA here is from genome assembly GCA_029593785.1 of Cabassous unicinctus. Lineage (NCBI taxonomy): Eukaryota > Metazoa > Chordata > Mammalia > Cingulata > Chlamyphoridae > Cabassous > Cabassous unicinctus. The sequence goes on along the minus strand of JAQZBX010000571.1, from coordinate 16,224 downwards.
CTTTAAAAGACATTTCTCCAAAGAGGAAATACAAATGGCCAAAAAGCACATGAAAAAATATTCAGCATCACTAGCAATCAGGGAAATGTAGATCAAAACTAAAATGAGATATCTTTTCACACCTCATAGAATAACCATTATTAAAAAAAGGAAAAAAACAAAAACAGAAAGCTACAAGTGCTGGAGAAGCTATGGAGAAATAGGTACATCTCTTCACTGTTGGTGAGAATGTAGAATGGTGCAGCCTCTGTGGAAGATAGTTTGGTGGTACCTCAAGAAGCTGAATATAGATCTGCCTTATGATCAAGCAACCCCATTTATTAGGAATATATTCAGAAGAACTGGAAGGAAGGACATGAACTGAGATTTTCACACTGATGTTCATAGTAGCATTATTCACAGTTAAAATATGGAAACAGCTCAAGTGTTCATCAACCAATTAATGGATAAATAAAATGTGATATATACATATAATGGAATACTATTCAGCTGAAAAAGGAAATGAAATCTGGATGCATATGACAACATGCATCAACTTTGAGGACATTATGTTAAATGAAATAAACATGAAATAGCCTCAAAAAGAAAAATATTGTATGGTCTCACTATTATGAACTAAATAAGCTCATGGAGGTAAACTCTAGAGTATAGGTTACAAGGAAATAGAATGTGGGTTGAGAATGGGAGCTGATGTTTAATGTATGTAGCATTATTAATAAGGTTAATTGTAAAGTGTGGAAATGAATAGAATTTATGTTAACATATTATAGTGAGCATAACTAACACTGCTGATTTATAAATCTGATTGTGGCAAAAAGCAAAGTCTGTGGATGTAAATTTCAATAGAAAAGAAGGTAGAAAATAATCTAGGCACTGTAAAACAGTGATAAAGATTGTGGTTAATAGTATAAACACAAGAATGTTCTTCTTTTACAAAGTGTTAAGATATGGCAATACATGGGAAAATTACAACTAATATAACTTATGGACAATAGTTAACAGTAATATTGTAATATTTTTGCAGCAATGAGAAAGAAGACAGTATATCAATTCTGAGGGACAACAATAGGGGGATATAAGGAGTGATGGGATTTTTCCTTTGGGAGGAACGAAAACGTAAAATTGACTGAGGTGATGCTAGTACAACTCTGTGATGAAAATGAGAGCCACTGAATGTAAACTTTGAATGGACTATGCAAAGCATGGGACTGTATAGCACAGTGAATCCTGTGGTGGAAGACGGACTGTGATTAACAGGGCAAATATGAGAACATTCTCTCATGAACATTAACAAATATATACTACTAATACAGGGGGTTAATAATAAGGAGGGTTGGGGGAAAAATACACCAAATATAAGATACATGCTATGGTTAGTGGTAATATTTTAGTTTGTAACAAATGTTTCACAACAATGCAGGGTGTTGGTGAGGTGATGTATGGGAGCTCTGTATGATGATATGCATGCTTGTTTTTTTAGTTCACAACTTTTACTATATACTTATTGTTTATGTATGCTCATATCTGAATGATATACTACATTAAAAGATTTTTTTTAAAGCACAGTCAATTCCATTTTCACTAGGAAAAAGGTTTTAGTTAATTATATTTATGCCTTAACGAGAAATGATCTAAGCTCTACACTTAGCGCAGGGGGCAAGATAATCAAGTCTTGGTCAGCCTTGTAATGGTGAGAAAAAGAGAAAGCAAAGAAGAGAAAAATAAAGAAGAGGAAAAAAGAAGAGATGGTGAAGAAAATGAGTGTGGAGGAAGAATGGAATGGGAGAAGGAGAACAAGTGGAGAAAGAAAAGGGAAGTTATACAATAAGTATAAGAAGACAGCAATTTAATATATATAATATATTTAATATATTACAAAGCTCTGTATCTTCAATTAATTAACCTTCATAATGTTTGAATAAGAAATTCCCATTTCTTAGAAAAATCCTAAATTTTGTACAAGTGGAGATTTACAGCAATTGTATATATTACTTAAACCATCTTAAAGTGCAATGGTTTTAGCACTGTTCCACAAAATTTCTGCTTCTGCAGAGATGCTACATGACTGCCTGGTGGATTTGAGGGATGCTACAACAATCTGGATGGGCACTGTTCCAAATGACTGCTTTAGGTGGCAAGACAGTTTGGTATTTCTTTTATATACATTTAATTTGGGAAAAAATTCAATGGTGGAGGAAAAAATAAACTTGAAAACCATTGAAACAGTAAGAGTGAAAGAAAATTAGAATTTTAAAGAAATATTCTTGTTATGGCCCAGTCTAGCTAAGTCTGCTTACCTGATGCTGTTTAAGTAAATCACTTTGCCTTTTGATATTGTCATCTCATTAGTAAATTGTGGGAATACTAATTTAGCTTCACTTCATAACTACAGAAAGCATACAACACTTGCTTAGCCCACCTGGCTTTTAAACACAACATCATTGAAGTCAATATTTTGGGGGAGATTTTGGAACGCAGAAAGTTCACAACCATGGCAGGAAAGATTCATGGTGTGTCTCTAAGGCATATCAATATATTCAAGTGCTCATGGTGCAATTGGCTTGGTGGGTGGAGTCCCACATGATAACCAAAAGAATATTGAATTCTCATCCTGGGGAGTCCTGCTACTTTGTCTAATAGAGTAGCAAGAATCCCCTGAGTGCATGGGTAGTGCCTAGCTGAGGAAGACAGACCTTTATGCCAGGCCCTTGATATTGATGATTGTACTGATGAACGTTTTCTTGTGAAACTGAAACTTAGCCTAGTATTATATATTGCCTAAGAGTTACCTCCTGAAAGTCCTTGTTGCTCAAATGTGGCCTCTCTTTAAGCCAAACTCAGCATATAAATGCACTACCTTCTCCTTGGCGTGGGAACCTGACTCACGGGCATGAGCTCCTTGGCACCAGGGGATTATTATCAAGCACCGACTAGTGATGTACCTGGAAAAAGACCTTGAACAAAAGGGGGAAATATTAAATGCAAATGAGTTTTTATGGCTAAGAGATTTGAAAGTGAGTCGGGAGGTCATTCCAGAAGTTACACTTATGCAAGTCTCAGCAAGATCTCATTGAATGCCACCGTAAACAGTGCCTCAAACAGTAGGGCTCCTGAAGGTTCTAGAGACATCAAGACACTATAGGCAGGACAATCTCAGGAATTCTGCACCTTGTCAGTGAGACTTACTTTGGAATTTATGCTTCCCAATGTAACAAAGTTAGACTCATTTATAATTTCCGTACACACGGCTCTTGTGCTCCTTTTATTTGAACCTATAATTAGGACTATACTCGTAAAACGCATGTCCAAGAGACTTAAGTATTCAGTCAGTTCATATGCCAGTTGAGTCCTGAATCTCAGCAGAGTTGCAACACCTACTACTATCTAGTTCAATGGACTTGCACAGGACTACAAACCAAAGGATGATGATGGACAATGCCCATCCCCCCAAAAACAGAGGATTTACAACTGCAGGCAAGATAATTCCATCCATCTTTCCCATGGGATCTAAGACCCCTCTCAATCAGAAACAGAGTAGGCCTCACCATCCCAAAATCTTCAGGATTGAGGAATGAACAGTAGATTAAAGTAGACTTATTATTATTCTATTATAGAATTATTATTATGACAATGGAAGAACTTGTATCATTGATATAAAGGCAGTGGCCACCAGAGGTTCTGAAGGGAAGGAGAGGGAAGAATAGGTGTAACATGGGAACATTTTTTGGACATTGGAATTGTCCTTCCTGCATGACATTGCAATCATGGATACAGGCCATTACACATTTTTTCAAAACCTATAAAATTGTATGGGGCCAAGTGTAAAACATAATGTAAACTATAATCCATGGTTAGTAACAATGCTTCAATATGTGTTCATCAATTGTAACTATTGTACCACACTAATGAAAGATGTTAATGTGGGATAATGTGGGAGGGGGAGAGGGGGGTATATGGGGATCCCCTATATTTTTGATGTAACATTTATGTAATCTAAAGCTTCTTTAAAAATTATATATATATATATAATTTGGTTATCTTCATATAGTACTGAGATAGATTGAATAAAGTATAGTTAAGGCATAATAGCAATCTTTAAGGAAATGGAATTAAATATAAAGCCGTATGACAGCACATAACCCTCCTTATATAAAAGTATATTTAAATGAAAGTCTATTGTACATAGTTATTTTTGCTATGTTTCTGTGTTTCAAAAAGTTTACTAAATGCAAAGGGCTAATAGAATTTTTGCAGAATGGATTAGTGATGTTGCCTACAGAAATAATATAGTTCCTAAAAAAAGCATGCTATATCTTTGGATTACTGGCTCCCTATGAACTTCCTGGACCTCATCACCAATCAGTGCAGCCCCTTATAGCAACAATCCCAAGGAATTGTGTTTTCTCATATCTTCAAATTATGTATTTTTCTCACAGATTGCTGCCGTCCTTCTCCAAGCTCTTCACCTGAGAAAGTATCCTCTCTGACCCACTTTATTTTGGCAGCTTCAAATGATACCCCAGGCTGAGTTACACACTCTCTTTCAAAATTTATTTTTATCCCAATAATAGTTGTATAATTAGTTGGTTGCATTTTACAATAATTACCTGACAAACAGCGATATAAAACCTCTGCATTTATATTAATTATTTTTCTCCCATGAAGACACCTGATACATGCTATGCAACCATTAATGTTTTGTGTAACCCTTGCTTCTCCTAGCTTTAAATATTTTATTATTTCTTAGAGATTATTGGGGTTACTAGAATATAATTTTCATGCTTTTCATTCTCTGTATGGGAGTCTGGAACGAGAATGATTTATGGATACCTAAAGAAGTTTGGGATTATAATTTCCTGTACTCCTTGAATGATACATTTCAAAGCAATTACAGCACTACCCGCTATGCTTCTCAGAGTGAGTGAGTACATTCTGAAATTGTTAATGTAACACTCAAGTACTAAACTTTTCCCATGCTATAGTTTTCAATACAAAAAAAGTAGTTTGCACAGCATAAGAAGTTACAAAGAAATGGAGCATCGTTTTTAAGACCCAGCGGGGAAAAAAGTAAATAGGAAACCTAGTAAATGTTAATGACATGTTAATGTTTCAGTTTCAGAACAAAGTGAAGAAGTGTAAAAGTTAATGTTCTGATAATAGCATTAGCTCTCTACTCTAAAAAATGTATACTGCTTTTTAATACTTAGTGCTTAGGTTGATTCCATGTAACACATTCATAGAAAGAATGTGAATGTTAAGTAAGATAATAAAGAACAGCCACATTCATATTAAGCATGAAGAAACTCAGGAACATAAAGCAAGCATAGTACTCTTTAATTTTAAACCTTGAAGTATTTGGGCTGCTAGATGTAATGTCCATTAATGATCATTTAAAACATTGTACTTTGTTTACTTTTAGATGCACATGAAGTAAACCTCCCAACTGAAGATACAGAGAAAAACCCTTAGTATGTTATTCAATCACGTGTAGTCACAATATAGCATTTAGTGTATTTACAGTGTTCATCTTGCCATTCTATTATCCAGACATATCCTTGTCTCTTATTTCAAAATATGGGGAAAAAAGGAGTGAGGAGAAGACGAAAGACAACAGGAAAAAGGAAGAGAAGAGAAGTGGTTTCTTTCTGAAACATAAAAAGCACATGAAAACAATGTCTTCAAATATCTAAAAACAATGCTCGCTTCGGCAGCACATATACTAAAATTGGAACGATACAGAGAAGATTAGCATGGTCCCTGTGCAAGGATGACACGCAAATTTGTGAAGCATTCCATATTTTTTGTTCATGTATAAATGATATAAAAATAATAATAATAATAGGGTGGTTTGGAGGAAAATTCTTTGGTTAGTAGTAATATTTTGAAGATGGTTTTTAATCATTAGCTAAAAATGTTGCACAACAATGCAAGGTATTGGTGGTAGGTTGAGGTATGAGAGCCCTGTATGACGTTATGTATGTTTGTTTTGTAAGTGCACAACTATTACTATAGACTTATTGTTCATGTTTGTTTATGTATGAGTGATATGGGCTTCAATAAATTTTTTTAAAAATTAAAATAAATAAATAAATAGACAAGTGACTAGATTAAAAATGGGCAAACTGATGAATAGATAAAAAAAATTGTGATGTATGCACACAATGGAATATTATGCAGTGGTAAGAAGAAATAAAGTCTTGAAGCATATGACAACATGGATGAACTTGGAGGATATTATGTTGAGTGAAGCAAGCCAGACACAAAAAGACAAATACTGTATGATTGTGCTATTATGAACTAAATATATTGTGTAAACTCATGGAGTTAATAACGAGAATATAGGTCACCAGGAAATAGGAGGGTAGAGAAAGGAAAGTTGAGGTTTAATCTATGCAGAATTGGTAAACAGGTTATTTGTAAATCTTTGAAAATGAATAGAAATGGTAAAAGCATATAATGATGTTTGTAACTAGCAGTGCTATTGTATGGGTATGACAGTGCTTGAAAGGGAAAGTCTAAAGTCATGTATATTACTAAAAGGAAAGCTAAAAACTATAACATGGTATGGTATATGACAGTAAAACCTCATGTAAAGCATAAATATGGGTGTTATTGCATATATAAGACAGTTTTTGCAAAATATAAATACAAATATACTAGAGAGGAGGAAAAGAATAGCAGCTATGTACAGCAAGGGAAGCACACAGAGACTGAGAGTTGTTGAGTTTTGTTTGTTTTTTGTTTACTATTATTATTATTGGAATAATGAAAGCACTCTAAGAGAGTGAAGTGATGAATGCACAAATATTTGATTACACCAAATACCACTGATTTTACACTTTGGATGGATTTATGCTTTATTTATATGTACCAATAAAATTGATTTGTTAAAAACAATGGGCAAAAGACCTGAATAAACATTTTTCTAAGGAAGAAATACAAATGATGTAAAACACATGAAAAAAATGTTCAACATCACTGGTTATTCGGGAAATGGAAATCAATGTACAGTGAGATATCATTTCACACCTACCAGAACAGCCACTGTTAAAAAATCAGAAAACCGCATGTGTTGGAGAGGATGTAGAGAGATAAGAACTCTTATTTACTCTTCGTGGGAATATAGAATGGTACAGGTGATGTGGAAACTGGTTGTTACAAAGGAAGTTAGGTATAGATCTGCCATGTGACCCAGCAATACCACTACTAGATACATACCTAGAAGGTGTGAGAGCAAGTACATGAAAAGACATCTGCACACTGATGTTTATAGCAACATTTTTCACATTTGCCAAAAGATAGACACATCCTAGGTGTCCATCAAGTGACAAATGGATAAACTGTGGTATAAACACATGATGGAATATTATTCAGCTGTAAGAAGAACTGAAGTCCTGATTTATATGACAATATAGATGATCTTGTAGGACTTATGTCGAGTGAAGCAAGCAGGCACAAAGGGCAAATATTTTATGATTTTGCTATTATGAACTAAATATAATGAACAAACTCCTGGAATTAATAGCTAGAATATAAGTAATCAGAAAAGAGTATGTGTTTAGAAAATGGAAAGCTGAGGTTTGATCAGCAGACTTGGTAGAAAGTTGTAAATATTCAGAAATGAATAGAAATGGTAAAAGCACACGATAGGATTTGTAATTAGTGGTGCTAAAATATAAATATGATAATGGTTTGTTTTTTGGTTGTTTTTCTTTTTTTGGAGTATTGAAGAATGCTCTAATATTGATTTAAATGATGAATGAACAACTGTGATTATATAAAATATCATTGTACACTTTAGATAAATTGTATGGATTATAAACAAAAAAATAGTGTGGGTTGGGGAAAATAGCAAATGTAAGATATGGATTATAGTTAGTAGTAATACTTTGATGATGCTCTTTCATAATCTGTTACAAATGTTTCACAATAATGCAAGGTATTTGTGGTGGGGTGATGTATGGGAGCCCTGCATGAGGTTACCCATGATTGTTTCGCAATTTTGCAACTTTTAGTATAAAAAAATCTATTTTAAAAGAATATCACATGACATGGGGTATGATATTACATTGAAATTTTGTAATAAATTGGTCACCATAATTTCCACAAAAAAATATCTAAAAACAAAATTTTCTGCTGAAGGATGCCTTGCAATTATAGACTTTGAGAAAGTTTAAAGCATTGCACGTCAGAATAAAGAATAAGTAGGCACGAATGTTATATTATGATTTTTTAAATATTTCTAAGCCTTTTAAAGTATTAATCAATATTAATATACAATTACTAAATTATAGTTATTAGACTGTTAATCTTATATCTTATTTTAGAAAATACAACATTATCTGATACCCAGGTCCTTTTATAGCATAATCAGAGCATATAATGTTTAGGTATTGGAATGATACCTATACAATACCCAGTGAATGTATATAGCTAATAAACTTAAGTTTTAATCAATTAAAATTAAATTAAGTTAAAATTTTAGTTCCTCAGTCACCCCAGCAACATTTCAAAGGCTCAAAATTCACATATGGCTAGCGGCTTCCATGTTGGTCAGCACAGATTTATAGAATATTTCCATCACTGCAGAAAATTCTGTTGGACAGTGCTAATCTAAAATACCCAAGATCTTTATTTAGCAGTGAAAAAAAATTAGATCTCGGTGACATTATAATATTTTGATAGGATACCTCTCAATCCTTTGCCTAATATTTAATTTCATTTCAGCATGTATATATTGAGTATTTACCATATGAGATACATTGGTTCATATACTGTTTGTTAGAACAATGAATAAAACACAGTCCCTGACTTAAAGACCTTAAATGCTGGTAAAGATAAGTTATGGTTATTGTTGTTTGAGGAATGTTAGTATTTCAACACACCCTAAACACACAAACACACACAATATCAAATAAAAATAAGTTAAAATCCTAAATTCAATATTAATCTCCAAATTCAGATAATGAATGCCATGTAATCCCCAGACTGTTCTTTAAAGTGCCCTTCTCCTAAGAAGATGCATGATTAAATAACTAGTTATTAGAATAAATGCTATACAGAAATACAAAACTCATATTTGGGTACTCCGGGGTACAAAATCAGTGTGATTAGTTCTTCACTGGAGAAGTTGAAGAAGGATTATTCAAGAAGTTGAAAGTAATATGCTTTTTTTAAACAAATCAATTTTGTTGATACACCTTAATAAAGCATTAATCCATCCAAAGTGTACAATTGCCATTAGGTATTTTTTGCAGAAATGGTATAAATACTAGTTGTTCGTCATCACTTCAGTCATTTTTAGAGCACTTTCATTATTCCAATAATAATAATAAACAAAAATCAAAGAAACAAAATTCATCACTTCTCAATCTCTCTATGCTTCCCCTACCACATAGCTGCTATTCTGTTTGTCTCTCTAGTTTGTCTTTATATTTTGTAAAAACAGTCTTATATATGCAATATCATCTATATCCATGTTTTACATGAGGTTTCACTATGTTATACAGTCCCATGTTACATTTTTTAGCTTTCCTTCTAGTAATATACATGACCTTAGACTTTCCCTTTCAACCACTGTCATATCCATATACTATGTCTCCTAGTTACAAACACTATTATAGGCTTTCATCATTTCTATTCATTTCCAAAAATTTACAAACAACATTTTACCAGTTCGGCCCAGATTAAACCTCAGCCTTCCATTCTCTACCCTCATTCTATTTTCTGGTGACCTATATTCTAATTATTAACTCCATGAGTTTACACAATATATTTAGTTCATAATAGCACAATCATACAGTATTTGTCCTTTTGTGCTTGGCTTGCTTCACTCAACATAATGTCCTCCAAGTTCATCCATGTTGTCATATGCTTCACAACTTCATTTCTTCTTACTGCTGTATAATAGTCCATCGTCTGTATACACCACAATTTGTTTATGCATTCATCAGTTGATGGACATCTGGGTTGTTTCCAAATTTTGGCAATTGTTAATAATGCTACTATGAGCATCAGTGTGCAGATGTCTGTTTGTGTCACTGCTCTCAGTTCTTCTGGGTATATACCTAGAAATAGTATTGCCAGGTCACATGGCAAGTCTATATTCAATTGCCTTTGGAACTGCCAAACAGGTCTCCATAGTGGCCGTACCATTTTATATTCCCACCAACAGTTAATAATCATTCCTATCTCTCCATATCCTCTCCAACACTTACAGTTTTCCACTTTTTAATAATGGCCAGTATAATAGGTGTAAAATGATATCTCGTAATTTTGATTTGCATTTCTCTAATCGCTAGTGATATTAAACATTTTTTCATGTGTTTCTTCACCATTTGAATTTCTTCTTTGGGTAATTGCCTATTCAAGTCTTTTGTCCCATTTTTTAATTGGGTAGTTTGTCTTTTTATTGTTGGGTTGATTTTCTCTTTATATATCATGGATATTAGACCTTTATCGAATACATGATTGCCAAATATTTTCCCTCATTGAGTTGGCTGTCTTTTCACCCTTTTGACGATGTCCTTTGAGCTGAAGGAGTGCAGAATATTGAAGAGGTCCAATTTACCTATTTTTCCCTTTGTTGCTCCTGGTTTGGGTTAAGGTTTAAGAAACTACCACCTACCACACAATCTTGAAGATGTTTTTCTACATTTTCTTTGAGGAGTTTTATGTTTGTCACTTTTTATATTTAGCTCTTTGATCCACTTTGAGTTTATTTTTGTATAAGGGTGAGATAGGGGTCTTCTTTCTTTCTTTGGTTATGGATATCAATATCCTTTTCTGTGTAAATTGTGGCTTATTACACTAATTGATTTTCTTGTGTTTGACCACCCTTACATACCTGGGATAAAACCCACTTGACTGTGGTGTGTAATTCTTTAAATGTACTTTTGGATTTGGTTTGCAAGTATTTTGTTGAGGATTTGGGGTTCTATATCTATTAGGGATATTGGACTGTGATTTTCTTTCTTGGTTGTATCTTTTTCTGTTTCTTTTTTTATTATTAGGGTGATTTTGGCTTCATAGAATGAGTTTCAAAACATTCTTTCCTGCTCATTTTTCTGGAAGAGCATGAGCAAGATTAGTATTAGATCATCTTTGAATGAAGGGTGGAAATCACCTATGAAACCATCTGGTCCTGGGTTTTCCACCTTTGGGAGGTTTTCGTTGACTGTTTTCATCTCTGCACTTGTGATTGGTTTGTTGAGGTCTTCAATTTCTTCTAGGGTCAGTGTAGGTTGTTCAAGATGGAATTTGTCCATCTCATCTACATTGTCTATTTTTTTGGCGTACATTTGTTCACAGTATCCTCTCATTTCTGCAGTGTCAGTGGTAATATACCCCCTCTCATTTCTGATTTATTTATTTACAATGTCTCTTTTTCTTTGTCAGTCTAGCTAAGGGTTTGTTGATTTTGTTGATCCTCTCAAAGAATCAACATTTGGTTTTTTTATTCTCTTTGTTGTTGTTGTTTTTCTTGATTTCATTTATTTCTGGTCTGATCTTTAACTATTTCTTTCCTTTGACTTGGCTTGGGATTAGTTTGCTGTTATTTTTTCTAGTTCCTCCAGGTGTGCAGTTAGATCTTCAATTTTAGGTCATTCTTTATTAATGTAAGCATTGAGGGCTATAAATTTCCCTTTCAGCACTGCCTTTGTGGTATCCCATAGGTTTTGATATATTGTGTTCTCATTATCATTTTAATTCATCTCAAGATATTTGCTGAACTCTCTTGCAATTTCTTCTTTGAACCACCGATTATTTAAGAGTGTGTTGTTTAATCTCCATATATTTATGATTTTTTCTTTATCTTTCTATTATTTTTTTCCAGCTTCATTTAATTATGAACAGTGAAAGTATTTTGCATAATTTCAATATTTTTAAATTTATTGATTCTTGTCCTGTGACCCAACATATGGATAATTCTGGAGAAGGATCCATGAGCGCTTGAAAAGAATGTATATCCTGCTATTTTGGGGTGCAGTGTTCTATAGATGTCTGTTAGACCCTGTTCATTTAACATATTAATTAAGCTTTCTCTTTCTTTATTTATCCTCTGTCCAGATGTTCTATCCAATACTTAGAGTGGTGTATTAAAGGTTCCAAATATTATTGTAGAGACATCTATTTTTTCCTTCAGTTTTGCCAGTGTCTGCTTCATGTATCTTGGGGCACTAAGGTTAGTTGCATAAATATTTGGTATAGTTATTTCTTCTTGGTGAATTTCCCCTTTTACTAATATATAATGAACTTCTTCATCCCTTATAACAGTATTGCATTTTAAATCTATTTTGCCTGATATCTGTATTGCTACTCCAGCTCTTTTTTGGTTACTATTTGCATGGAATATATTTTTCCAAACTTTCATTTTTATTCTGGTTATGTCCTTATGTCTGAGGTGAGTTTCTTCCAGAGAGCATATAGATGGTGCATATATTTTTTCCCATTGTACCAGTCTATGTCTTTTGATGGGGGAGTTCAAGCCATTAACATTCAATGATACTACTGTAAAGGCATTACTTACTTCATCCATTTTGGCCTTTGCTCTCTGTTCTCATATTTTATTAGTATCTGTCTTTTTACCTTTTAATTTACCTTTCTTAATAATCTTCATGTCCATACTCTTCTCCAAGTCTTTTGCCCTTGTTTTTCCTTTCAGGTTGCAGCACTCCCTTTAGTATATCTTGTAATTCTGGTCTTTTGGCAATATATTCTATCAGTTTTTGTTTGATGTGAAGACTCAGAACTTATCCTCATTTTTGGAGGACAGTTTTGCTGGATAAAGAATTCTTGACTAGCTTTTTTTCACTTTTGGTGTCTTAAATACGTAATACCACTTTCTTCTCACCTCCATTGTTTCTGATGAGAGATCTGCACTTAATCTTATTGAGGCTCCCTTGTATATGAATCTTTGTTTTTCTCTTGCTGCTTTCAGAATCCTCTCTTTATCTTTGATATGTGTCATTCTGAATAGTAGGTGTCTAGGGGTAGGTCTATTTGGATTTATTCTGTTTGGGGTGTGCTGTCCTTCTTAGATATTGAAATTTATGTCTTTCATAAGGGTTGGGAAATTTTCAGTCATAATTTTCTCAAGTATTCTTTCAGCACCTTTTCTATTCTCTTCTTCTGGGAAACCAATAATGAATATCTTTGTGAATTTCATGTAGTCATTTAATTCCCCACCCTCCTAGGAGTTGGATTCTGGTCTGCTGACCCTCCAAGCAGATCAGAAACTTTTGGTCTTTCCTCCAGTATTTCTGTGAGAGAGTTGAGCCCTGCTTGTCTACTCTGATGCCATCTTCCTAGAACTCTTTTAATGTATTTTTTTTTTTTTCACGAGGTACCAGAGAATGAACCCAGGGCCTTGTACATGGGAAGCAGGTGCTCAACCACCGAACTCCATCCTTTTCCCAATGAGTTTTTTTTATTTTAATTTGTTTGGCAGTTTTGTTTTTAGGAGATACTGGGGATTAAACCCAGGACCTCACACGTGGGAAGCCTACAACTGCTCCCCCTACTGTATTTTTAATCTAACCCATTGTGTCTTTCATTCCCATAAGCACTGTTACTCTTCTTTGTAGGCTTTCAAGTTGTTTTTATGCTTACCCAGTGTATTAATCAGCCAAAGGGGTGCTGATGCAAATTACCAGAAATCTGTTTGCTTTTATAAAGGATATTTATTTGAGGTAAAAGCTTATAGTTACAAGGCCCTAAGGAGTCCAACTCAAGGGTGCTTTCTCACCAAAGTCAGTTGCTACATGTTGAAGCAAGATGGTTGCCGATCTCTGTGGGGGTTCAGCCTTCCTCTTTCTCAGCTATAGGCTGGCATAGGGCTTATTCCTTTCTGGGCCTTCTCAGCTGCTCAGCTGCTCTGGCACAGGGTCAACTGTATACTATCAGGCAAAAGTCTCATCTCTCTCCAGGGTCTTAGCTGTTCGAGCTGTCTCCTTTCTGTTCACATGGCAGAAAGGAAATGACCAAGTTCTCTCCTCTTCCATCTGTCTTCTTGAGTGAGTGTCCATTTAGATCAGTCCACCAAGGGGGTGTGGATTAAACCCTAAGTCATGCCGTACTGACATGGTTAAATCAAAGCCCTAATCTTAGCAGGGAATTTAATCAAGACATTTCAGCTGAATCTGATGCATTCAAAGGGTATTACATCCAGAGGAATAGATTAATTTACAAACATAATCATTGTTTTTGGAATTCATAAATAATCTCAAACTGCCACACCTAGTGTCTTCTTAATATCCTTTATGTCTTTAGTCATATTTTCTTTGAATTCTTTGAATTGATTCTGGAGATTTGTGTGACTATCATTGATTAATTTTCTTAAATCTGCATCTCTTCATGATACTCAATAGTAATATCTTAAAATCAGCACTAATGGTGCTTGAAAGAAAAACTGAAAATATTTGGAAAAATAGCATTTATAGCTATCATTTATTAGTAGCTGTATGCCAGGGATTATAATAAGTGTTTTGGACAACATTCTCATTTATATTGATAGCACCTCTATTTGTTATTTGCTTTCCTAAAAGGTTATGTGGCCTGTCTAAAGACACAAAATTAGTAAGTAACAGAGCCAAGAGTCAAAGGTTGCTCTGATTCCAAAGTTGTTATTTTAACTTAAACATTATGATGCCACTCAAAAAGACAAAATATAGAGGATCATCAATGCCATGAGAGGGATTTTCTTTTATTTTCTCTTTTAAACCTCAGACAGGTGATAATAAGTGTGTCAAAAGGGTGATGCATTTTTTCTTTAAGAAATTAACTTTATGTCTCATAGTTATAGCATTTTATGGAGATCCGAAATCTGACCATATCACTGTTGAGATTGAAGCTCAGATATTCAATCACTTGGAGTCAGATGTAGTATCTCCAGAAAAATTAAGTTCTCAAGATATTTTATGGTGTCCTTTGTTTTGTTCTCTTTTATCAATAGTTGTCATTTTAATGAAAATGCAATGCTATAAAACTATTAAGATTGATAGATAAGTTTTGCTTTAAATAATAAAGAGAATATTTGCAACATCCATTGGTCCTTGGAAATTGCATCAGATTATAGGAAAAACTGCGTATTTTTTGCCACTCACTTTTGACAGTGGGTATGTATTTCTCTTTTAAATTCACAATGCATTTCCAAAACCCCAATGTATTTGTTTGGCTAATCCTGGAAGACACTATATGCACATTTATGTACATTTTTGCACATAACTGATAGCTTTCAAAAAAATGCTGAGCCACATGGATTCTAGAACCAAGCCTGGCCAGGATATGAAGTGTATCACAATCTTTAGAATCATGGTAAGTTGCCTTGGAATGATTTGTTACTTTAAATTTGAAATGGAGAATATTTATGTAGATTCCTCTGTACCCCAATGCTGACCAGTCATTGATCTGATCATATTGTCCCAACCATGAAACTAAACTTCTGCTAAGTTTTCCCATGTAGAATTTTAGTTCTTTGCTTGGTGGAAATCTTGGTGTGAACCTGAGACCACTAGAATAGTATCCTGAAACACTGTACATCAAACTAATATCCTTCTCCAGAAAACTATAATTTCTCTTCATTTTTCAAATTAATTGAAGTTGTCCATGCTTTTTAAATGGATTGATTTCCTAGAATCATTGAGTGATTAATTACATTCTTCCAGGGACTTAAGAAACTAACAACTTAATCTATATAATATTAAATTTGTCTTATTCTTCTTCAGCCTTTGTTAAGGTCCCAACATGCCTGAAGCATTAACTAAACTGAATAATAAATGTACTTTAAATGTACAGGAACTTTAGAACATTTCAAGAAAAAAAATGCAGACAGTTTCAAAGAAATATTATGGATTTGTATACAAAATTGTTAGATCATATACAGCAGGAAGTTCTCCAATCCTACTTTTTAAATATTTTTTTGTTCATTTCAATTTTCTGTTGAAATATATGGTAGATAAATGCAATTCATGATCTTCTAAGCCAGCCACTGTGGCGGCCATCAACAGAGGTGCTTAGCTCTCGTCAGAGGAGAGCTAAGCACTTCAAGACTTGGAGCCTAATTTCACCCTGTTTATACTTTTACAAAGGCCATTTTTTGAGCTCCTTGAGAAATATGCCTCATTGGGTGCTGGACTGGTTAGTCAATAACGGGCAACAGGACCCTCTCTCTCTCTCTCCCTCTGCGGCAAAGCCGCTGGGTCAACCTAAGACAGGGGCCTGGCC